>CABHPH010000169.1:0-30194 GCA_902168325.1 Peromyscus nudipes
TTTTTTTTTTTTTATCAATTTTATTATCAAATCATTTTATTAAAACAGAAAAATTACACCAAAATAATTAAAAGAAAGATTTTAATGGAGAATAAATATAGTACAATGATATGAGGGCTATGTGAAACTTTTAAGAAGAGATCCAAACCCATAGTGAATTTCAGTAAAATAAATCCTGGCCACTGCTCTTAACTGACTCATAAGTTCACTTCTCTAAATTACAAAACAACTGTGATTTCACCCTTCCCTGAAGCTTATACAATATGTAATAGAAAAACAAAATTACAGTAACAATTTCTGGAAAAGGATATAACATATGGAAGTAAATGCAGATAAAAAGTAACTGAGGTACATATGAACTACAATAATTAACTGTTTTGTTGAAAATTTCAGTTTTAACAGGTTAGGGGTAAGTTGGGTTCCTAGCTTCATGGGTATAAAGAACAAAATAATGATTGATTGTGGTGATACAATGTTATGAAAATCTCTCTCATATTCCAAGAGACTGGTACTTTTTTTGGACTTCACAGTCAAAGTTGATATACCTTGAGGTCACTTAAGACTTAAGACTTTTGTCTTACTATGTTCTCAGTCTTTTTGTTTAACCTGCTTTTAAGAAGATAATGTAATAACCAAACTTACTTGCCTTAGAATTCTCATGTAATCAGCTTTTACAATTTAATCTAAGCCATAGCTGCATTGTGTGTGTGTGTGTGTGTGTGTGTGTGTGTGTATGTGTGTGTGTCTACTCTTTCATGTCTCTGACCCAATATGTGTGTTTAAGTGTGTGTTACGACAATCATTTCCTAAAAACAGAAACAGGAAGTGGGCTGAAGTGGCCTTATAAAATGAATATCAATAAATATTGAGAGCAACAGATCTTGTTTGATAAACAGTGATCTCTGTAGTAGTGTTCAAGGATGGCCAGGGCCACACAGAGAAACCCTGTCTTAGAATGCCCTCCCCACAAAAAAAGCCATGAAAATGACTTATAGACATACTACAAAAATGTTTCCCTCATATTGACAATGAATTACTCAGTAAATACAGCCCATATTTCTTTTCCCCAGGCTGATTTTGTTATGTTAATTTATACAAAGAATTTTCTATTCTTACATTAAACATGCTTGCATTTATTATTTTAGCTAATTATAACTTACATTTATTATTTAAATAGTCTTCCTACATTAAGTAGTGAACTTTAAAATGTTTGAATATGACATTTGTGAAAACTGTTAAACCAGAGACCAGTGATCTTAATTCTACCATGAAATGTAGTTTTCCCATTCATTTATTATCAGATTATAGTAATCAATTTGTACCAGTTTGTAGAAATATTAAAATATACTGTATTATCTGGTAACAAAAACCCTAAAGCCATATTGCTGGTAAATGCACATCATATTGTGACAATAGGAATTTTGTTCAATGAAATAAATAATCTATGAGTAGATAAATATTTAAATGTTTAGTGTTTCTTTTGAAATTAGATCCTTCTCTCATATAATACATCCCTAACACAGTTTCCCCTCCCTCCACTCCTCCTAGCTCCCCAAAACATCCCCTCACCCTCAATCCACTCAGTCTCCATCTCCTTTCCAAAATGAGCAAGCCTCCAAGAGACAACAACCAAACAGACTGAACAAGATACACTAAGACAAGGCAAAAGCCTTCATATTGAGGCTGGATAAGGTAACACAATAGGATGAAAAGTGTCCCAAGAGCAGGCAAAAGAGTCAGAGATACACCCACACCCAGTGTTAGGAGTCTCACAAAAACACCACATTAACAGCCATAACGTACATACAGAGGACTTGGTACAGACCCAAGCAGGCTCTGTGCTTGCAACTTCAGTCTCTGTGAGCCCATATGAGCCCTGGTTTGTTGATTCAATGTTCTCCTAGTATCCTCCAACCACTCTGACTTCTACATCCTCCCCTCCCTGCACTAGACTCTCGCTGCATAGTGTCTGGCAGTGACTCTCAGCACCTGCTCTCATCTGCTGCCAGAGGAGCCTCTCTGATGATGACTGGACAAAGCACTGATCTGTAACTATAGCAGAATATCATTAGGAATCATTTCATTGTTTTTTCTTTCTTGGCAAGTTGTGTTTGGTTCTGCCCTAGGTCTCTGTTATATCCAGTCTCTGATTCCTGACCATCAAGGCAATGTAAGGCATTGACTCCCTTTCCTGGTGTGCACCTCAAGTTAAACCAGACGTTTTTTGGCCACTCCCACAAATTCTGTGCCACCATTGCCTCAGCACAAGTTGAAGGTAGGATAGATTGTAGGTTGAGGATATTTTGGCTTTTTTAGTGTCCAGGTTTCTCTTTCTATGGACTGTGGAGTACCTTCCTGCACCAAGGAGACTAGAGCTAGAACCTAGGGGTGAAGTCTGCATGCAGGTACCACTTCAACCACTTTACATTCAATGAGCTATGTGGAAGTTGTCCTTGACAATGTGGCTCTGCTGTAGATTTTCAAGTGAGAGTGACCTTCTGTCCTAGCATTAGCCTGGGTCATTTAGGGATCTCCATGAGAACCCATTGGCTAACAACATAACCTAATGCAACCCAGTCCCACCACTGGAAAACTTGTCTGACTAAAATAAGATGGCCAGTTCAGGCTCCTCATTCTCCATCACCAGGAGACCTCATAGATTTCAAGAAGTTTTCACTGAACTGGATTTCCACCCCCTTGAAATGCTCCCAAATTCCAACTTCTCTCTCAAAACTCCCTCCCTCTCTCTCTGTCTTCTAACCTGATTCCTTGCTCTTCCATCCACATCTTCCCACTCCACTAACAAAGTCTGTTCTAGTTCCCCTTCCCAGGGAAATCCATTGATCCCTGCTCCCCAGAACATTTCTCTTTATCTGACCTCTCTGGAAATGTGGATTGTTGCTTGATTATCATTTACTTAACAGCTAATATCCACTTATCATTGAATACAAACCATATTTATATTTCTGGGTCTGGGTTACTTCACCCAGGATGATTTTTTTTTTCTGCTTGTAGCAATTTGCCTACAAATTTCATGATGTCACTTTTTTTAAATATCTGAATAATACTCCATTGTGTAAATGTACTACATTTTCTTTATCCATTCTTCAGTTGAGGGACATCTAATTTGTTTCAGTTTCTGTCTATTATGAGTAAAGCTGCTATGAACATAGTTGAGTAAGTGTCCTTGTGGTAAGATAGAGCATCCTTTGGTCATATACATATTGAAGTAGATTGATACCCAATTTTCTAAGGAGCCACCATAGTGGCTGTACAAGTTTGTAGTACCAGCAGCAAAGGAGGAGTGGTCCCCTTGATCCACAGCCTCCCAGCATGATCTATCACTTGTGTTACTGATCTTAGCCATTCTGACAGGAATCTCAAAGTAGTTTTGATTTGCATTTCCCTGATAGTTAAGAATATTGAACACGTCTTTAAATGTTTCTCACCCATTTGAGATCCTTTATTGAGAAGTCTCTGTTTGGATCTGTTCCCTGTTTTTTTTTTTTCCTTTTTCTAAATTAAGAAATACTCTATTCACTTTACATACCAACCACAGATCCCACCTCCTCCCTCTTCCCACCCCCAGCCTTCCCTTCCAAGCCACCCCCCATGCCCACATTTTCCAAATCAAGGTCTCCCATGGGGAGTCAGCAGGGCCCGGCACACCAGTTAAGGCAGGTCCAAGCCCCTTCCCACTGCACCAAGGCTGTGCAAGGTGTCATACCATAGGCACTGGGCTCCAAAAAGCCTGCCCATGCACCAGGGAAGCATCTCGATCCCATCACCCTGACTGGGTGTCCCCCAAACAGTTCAAGCTAAACAACCATTTCCTGTATCCAGAGGGCCTAGTCTAGTCCTATGGGGGCTCCATAGCTATTAGTCCACAGTTCATGGGTTTCCACTAGTGTGGCTGGTTATCTCTGCACGTTTTTCCCCATCATGATCTTGATGTCCCCTGCCCACAGCATCCCTCCTCTCTCTCGTTGATTGGATTCCCAGAGCTCAGCCTGGTGTCTGGTCATGGATCTCTGTATCTGCTTCCATCAGACACTGGACGAATGATCTATGATGACAGTTAGGGTATTCACTAGACTGGTCACCAGAGTAGACCAGTCCAGGCAACCTCTCTATCACTGCCAGTAGTCCAAGGTGGGGTCATCCTTGTGGATTCCTAAGAGCTTCCCCAGCACCGTGCCTCTACCTATTCCCATGACGTCTTCATTTATCATGGCATCTCTTTCATTGCTCTCCCACTCTGTCCCTGTTTCACTCGATCCTCTCATTTCCCTATGTTCTCATCCCCTATTCTTTGCCCTCCGTTACCCCCCCCCCCCCAACTCCCAGTTTTCTCATGTCAACCTCATCCACTTCTCCTTTGCTGGGCTATCCATGTGTCTCTCTCAGGGTTCCTCCCTGCCACCTCTGGAGCGGTGGGTTGCAGTCTGGCCATTCCCTGCCCTACATTTAGTATCCACTTATGAGTGAGTACATACTACGTTTGTCCTTCTGCGTCTGTGTTACCTCCCTCAGGATGATTTTTTTCTACTTCCATCCATTTGTCTGCAAATTTCATGATATCATTGTTTTTTACTGCTGCATAGTACTCCATTTTGTATATGTGTCACATTTTCTTTATTCATTCTTCAGTTGAGGGGCATCTAGGTTGTTTCCAGGTTCTTGTTATAATGAATAATGCTCCTATAAACATAGTTGAGCATGTTTCCTTGTGGTAAGATTGAGCTTTCCTTGGGTATATGCCCAAGAGTGGTATAGCTGAGTCTTGAGGAAGACTTATTCCCAATTTCTGAGAAACCGCCATACTGACTTCCAGAGTAGCTATACAAGTTTGCATTCCCACCAACAGTGGAAGAGTGTTCCCTTTGCTCCTCATCCTCTCCAACATAAGCTGTCTTCAGTGTTTTTGATTTTAGCCATTCTGACAGGTGTAAGATAGTATCTCAGAGTCATTTTGATTTTCATTTCCCTGATGACTAAGGATGTTGAGCAATTCCATAAATGTCTTTCAGTCATTTGAGATTCTTGTGTTGAGAATTCTCTGTTAAAATCTGTAGCCCATTTTTTAATTGGATTGCTCAGTATTTTGAAGTCTAGCTTTTTGAGTTCTTTATATATTTTGGAGATCAGCCCTCTGTCAGACGTGGGGTTGGTGAAGATCTTTTCCCATTCTGTAGGCTGTCATTTTGTCTTACTGACTATGTCCTTTGCTCTACAAAAGCTTCTCAGTTTCAGGAGGTCCCATTTATTAATTGTTTCTCTCAGTGTCTGTGCTACTGGTGTTTTATTTAGGAAGTGATCTCCTGTGCCAATGCATTCCAGACTACCTCCTACTTTCTCTTCTATCAAGTTCAGTGTAACTGGATTTATGTTGAGGTCTTTGATCTACTTGGACTTGAGTTTTGTATATGGCAACAGATATAGATCTACTGATCTACTTGCAATCTTCTGCATGATGACCTCCAGTTATGCCAGCACCATATGTTTTTCCATGGTACAGTTTTGGCTTCCTTGTCAAAAATCATATGTTCATAGGCATGTGGATTAATGTCAGCATCTTCAATTCAATCCCATTGGTCCACGTGTCAGTTTTTATGTGAGTACCAAGCTGTTTTTATTACTATAGCTCTATAGTAGAGCTTGAGGTCAGGGATCATGATGCCTCCAGAGGTTGCTTTATCATACAGGATTCTTTTAGCTATCCTAGATTTTTTGTTTTTCTATATAAAGTTAAGCATTGTTCTTTCCAAGTCTGTGTTGGTATTTTGATGGAGATTGCATTGAATCTGCAGATTGCTTTTGGTAAGATTTCCATTTTACATGTTAATTCTACTTATCCATGAACATGGAAGATCTTTCCATTTTCTGAAATCTTCGATTTCTTTCTTCAGAGACTATAAGTTTTTATCATACAGGTCTCTTTCACTTGCTTACTTAGAGTTACCCCAAGGTATTTTATATTATTTGTGGCTATTTTAAAGGGTGATATTTCTCTGATTTCTTTCTCAGCCCTTTTATCATTTGTATATAGGAGGGCTACTGATTTTTTTTTAGTTAATCTTGTATCCTCCCACTTTACTGAAGGAGTTTATCAGCTGTAGGAGTTCCCTGGTAGAATTTTTGGAGTCACTTATGTAGACTATCATATCATCTGCAAATAGTGAAAGTTTGACTTCTTCCTTTCCAATTTGTATCCCCTTGATCTCCTTTTGTTGTATTATTGCTCTAGCTAGAACTTCAAGTACTATGTTGAATAATTATGGGGAGAGTGGACAGCCTTGTCTTGTTCCTGATTTTAGTGGAATCACTTTGAGTTTCTCTCCATTTAATTTGATATTGGCTGTCGGCTTGCTGTAAATTGCCTTTATTATGTTTAGGTATGTTACTTGTATTCCTGATCTCTCTAGAACCTTTATCATGAAGGGGTGTTGGATTTTGTCAAAGGCTTTTTCAACATCTAATGAGATGACCATGTGGTTTTTTTCTTTCAGTTTGTTTATATGGTGTATTACATTGACAGATTTTCGTATGCTGTACCATCCTTGCATCCCTGGGATGAAGCCTACTTCGTCATGGTGGATATTTTTTTGATATGTTCCTAGATTCTGTTAGCCAGTATTTTATTGAGTATTTTTGAATCAATGTTCATGAGGGAGATTGGTCTGCAATTCTCTTACTTTGTTGCATCTTTTTGTGGTTTGGGTATCAGGGTAGCTGTAGCCTCATAAAAAGTGTTTGGTAACATTCCTTCTGTTTCTATTGCATGGAACAATCGAAGAGTATTGGTATTAGCTGTTCTTTGAAAATCTGGTCCTGGGCTTTTTTTGGTTGGGAGACTTTTAATGACCATTTCTTTTTCCTTAGGGGTTATTGGTCTATTTAAATCATTTATCTGGTCTTGATTTAACTTTGATATGTGGTACCTATCCAGAAAATTGTCCATTTCTTTCAGATTTTCCAATTTTGTGGAGTATAGGTTTTTGAAGTATGACCTGATGATTCTCTGGATTTCCTTGTTGTCTGTTGTTATGTCTCCCTTTTCATTTCTGATTTTGTTAATTTGGATGCTCTCTTTCTGCTTTTTGGTTAATTTGGATAAGGGCTTATCATCTTGTTGATTTTCTCAAAGAACTACCCCTTTGTTTCATTGATTCTTTGTATTGTTCTTTTTGTTTCTATTTCATTGATTTCAGCCCTCAATTTGATTATTTCCTGGTGTCTGTTTCTCCTGGGTGAGTTTGCTTCTTCTTGTTCTAGAGCTTTCAGTTTTGCTGTTAAGTCACTAGTGTGAGATTTTTCCAACTTCTTTATGTGGGCATTTAGTGCCATGAGTTTTCCTCTTAGCACTGCTTTCACAGTGTCCCATAAATTTGGGTATGTTGTACTTTCGTTTTCATTGAATTCTAGGAAATCTTTAATTTCTTTCTTTATTTCTTCCTTGACCAATTGGTGATTCAACTGGGCATTATTCAGTTTCCGTGAGATTGTAGGCTTTCTGTAATTTTTGTTGTTGAAATCTAGCTATAAGCCATGGTGGTCCAATAAGATACAGGAGGTTATTCCATTTTTTTGTATCTATTGAGATTTGCTTTGTGAGCAAGCATGTGGTCGATTTTAGAGAAGGTTCCATGGGGTGCTGAGAAGAAGGTATATTCTTTGTGTTAGGGTGGAATATTCTGTAGGTATCTATTAAGTCGATTTGAGTCATAATATCTGTTTGTTCCCTTATTTCTCTGTTAAGTTTCTGTCTGGTAGACCTGTCCATTGGTGAGAGTGGGGTGTTGAAGCCTCCCACTGCTAGTGTATGGGGTTTGATGTGCAATTTAATCTTTAACAATGTTTCCTTTACAAATGTGGGTGCCTTTGTATTTGGGGCATAAATATTCAGAATTGAGATTTCAACTTGTCAGAATTTCCCTGTGATAAATATGTAATGTCCTTCCCAATCTCTTTCAATTGATTTCAGTTTGAAGTCTATTTTATTAGATATTAGGATAGCTACACCAGCTTGTTTCTTAAATCCATTTGATTAGAAAGTCTTTTCCCAGCCTTTTATTCTGAGGTAGTGTCTGTCTTTGAAGTTGAGGTGTGTTTCTTGTATGCAGCAGAAGGATGGATCTTGTTTTCATATTCATTCTGTTAGCCTGTGTCTTTTTATAGGTAAATTAGGACCATTGATATTAATGGATGTTAATGACCAGTGATTGTTAATTCCTGTTATTTTTTGGTGGTAGTGTTGTATGTTTCCCTTCTTTGGTATTTGTTGGTGTGAGACTATCTATTACCTGTGTTTTCATGGGTGTATCTAATTTCCTTAGGTTGGATTTTTCCTTCTAGTGCTTTCTGTAGGGTTGGATTTGTGGAAAGATATTGTTTAAATCTGGTTTTTTCAAGGAATATCTTGTTTGCTCTGTCTAAGATGATTGAGACTTTTGCTGGGTATAGTAGTCTGGGTTGGCATCCATGATCTCTTAGTGTCTGCATAACATCTGTCCAGGACCTTCTGGCTTTTAGAGTCTCCATTAAGAAGTCAGGTGTTATTCTTATGAGTCTGCTCTTATATGTTACTTGGACTTTTTCCTTTGCAGCGCTTAATATTTTTTCTTTTTTCTGTATGTTTAGTGGTTTGATTATTATGTGGCAAGGGACTTTTTTTTGATCCAGTCTATTTGGTGATCTGTAAGCTTCTTGTATCTTTATAGGCATTCCTTCTTTAGGTTGGGAAAGTTTTCTTCTATGAGTTTGTTGAATATATTTTCTGTGCCTTTGAGTTGGCATTCTTCTCCTTCTTCTATCCCTATTATTCTTAGGTTTGGTCTTTTCATGGTGTCCCAAATTTCATGGACATTTTGGTCCATGACTTTGTTGGCTTTAGTGTTTTCTTTGACTGATGAATCTATTTTCTCTATAGTATCTTCAATGCCAGAGATCCACTCTTCCATCTCTTACATTCTGTTGGTTATACTTGCATCTGCAGTTCCTGTTTGTTTACTCAGATTTTCTGCTTCCAGCATTACCTCAGTTTGTGTCTTCTTTATTGTCTCCATTTCAGTTTTCAAATCTTGAACTGTTTCCATAACCTATTTAATTGCTTTCTCTTGGCTTTCTTTAAGCGATTTACTGATTTCTTCCAACTTTTTGTTTGACTTTTCCTTGAATTCTTTAATGGAATTTTTCATTTCCTCTTTAAAATCTCTATCATCTTCTTAAAGTCATTTTTAAGGTTGATTTCTTCTGTTTCTTCTGTGTTGGGATGTTCAGGTCTGGCTGATGTAGGTTCTGATGGATCCATATTGGTTTTTATGTTGTTCACTGTATTTTTGCACTGGCATCTACCCATCTCTTTCTCCACTTGGTCCAAGTGGTGTCTGTGTCTGAGGGAGCCTCCCTTGGTCTGATTGATACTCTTGGTCCAGTGGGAGCTCTTGGTCTAATCAGTGCTGATGGTCTCTTTGTCTCAGGGAGCAGCTCTTAGTTCAATTGTCACTCATGGGCTCTGTCTCAGGGAGCAGCTGCAATCTCAGAGTGAGCATCATTGGTTTGGGATGGGTGGGGCTTGTGGATTACAGGGTCTGATGGGGGATGGTTGTAGTCTAACCTGTCTTCAGGAAGTCTTCCTGCCAACTGGCCTGAGACTGGGTGGTGTGAGGGCACAGGTTTGTGCCCCTGGGCCCAAAGCCTAGGAGCTGGGGTGTTCGGGTATGAGGATAGAAACTCACCTCTTAGTCCAATTGGGACCAGTTGCAGTCTCAGAGGGTGGGTGGGATTCATGGGGTCTATTCTTAATGGTGGTTTGTATTCATAGTAAGACTCAGTTGGAGAAATCTAATTTTTCCTTTGCAAGCTCTTATTAATTACAGATAGCTTCTGGTTTAGGGCTGGGGCTTGTGTCCACTTGCCTTTCATTGCTGGGACCCCATCTGCCCCAGATTCATACAGGCTCTGAACATGCTGCCACAGTCTCTGTGAGTATATATGCACATCAGTCCCACTGTTATTAGAAGGTTTTGTTTCCTTGGTGTCCTCTACCTACTCTGGCTCTTACAGTCTTTCCACCTCATCTTCCCCAGGGTTCTCTGAATCCTGAGGGGACACTTTTGATGGAGACATCCCATTTAAGACTGACTGTTTCAAGGTCTCTTTCTCTGTACATTGTCCAGATGTGGGTTTTTGTGTTTGTTCTCATCTACTGTAGGAACAATCCTCTCTGAGGAAGGCTGATTAAGACATTGTTTTTGAGTATAGTATAAGGTCATTAGGAGTCATTTTATTGCAACATTCCTTTAGCGGAACAGTAGTGTCAGGTATGGATTCAATATCATGGAGTGGGCCTTAAATCAGTCATGTATTAGTTGGTTATTCTCCCAAGCTTTGTGTCACTATTGCACCAGCACATGCTGCAAGCTTGTCATCATTGTGGACTGAAGGGTCTGTAAGTTGGGTTGGTGTTCACCTTTCTACTTTGATAGCATGCAGAGTATTTTGTGTGTGTGTGTGTGTCCGTGTGCATACTCACATGTGTGTATGTGCAACAAATATACTCAAAGAAAACTAGACAATCAATTAGAGAGTAAGGGGCATAGGAAGAGATTGTGGGAAAGTAGCTGCTAGTTCTGGAGGCAGGAAAGGAAGGAAGTTCTGTAAATATACTTCAATTAAAAACATATAAAAGAAGCTGTACCTGTGATTCAAATGTTTTTTTAAATATGAAGCATATTCTTATTAGCAATATAAAATACTAACATCAAAACACAACATTGAGTGATTTGTCATTCAATTCTCTTCATATCCATGCACACTATCTCTGTACTCTGTCATCTTGGCCATGTCACAAAATGGTGATAATTTTATAGAATTTCTGAGTAATATGGGGAAGAAAACAAAACAGTAATGGTGCTGGCTAGTTTTATGTCATCCTTTCACAAGCTAGAGGTTTCTAAAAGGAAGGACTTCAATTGCGAAAATGCCTCCATAGTATCCGGCTGTAAGGCCTTTTTTTAGTGTTTGATGGGGAAGCACCAATCCCATCCTGAGTGGTGCCATCCCAAGCCCGGAGATCCTGGGTTCTATTTGAAAGCAGGCTGAGCAAACCATGAGGGGCAAGCCAATAAGCAGCACCTCTCAATGGCTTCTGCATCAGCTCCTGCCTCAAGGTTCCTGCCCTGTTTAAGCTTCTGTCCTAACTTCTTTCAATGATGGACAGTGATGTGGAAGTGTAAGTTAAATAAACTCCTTCCTTCCAAGTTGATTTGGTTATGGTGTTTTATCCCAGCAATAGTAACATAACTAAGACACCAACCAAATGACAAAAACAAATATCATATGTGATCAGTCTGTTAATGAATTACTGCTTGTTTTATGTTTGCTTATATAACTTGGCTATATGTTTGGATTTTTGTATAAAAGTTGTGTTTTTCCTTTTATTCTAGTTTATTTTTTGTACAGGGCAACCTAATATGGGTCCAATTACCATATTACAGGATTTTCCAGGTAGATTATTTTTCATAAAATATCATTTTGAGTAAATCGATGGTTGAAATTTGAAGAGACCTAGAAATCTCTGTGTACATTCTGATTTTCTTTCTTTTATATTGCTTTAAAATGCTCAGGCCCTCTGCAGGATAAGTGAGACAGTCGATTAACTTGAAGTATTTGGGAGGCCCCCAGGCAGTGGGACCGGGACCTGTACTTAGTGTATGAGCTGGCTTTTTGGAGCCTGGGGCCTATGCTTAGACACTTTGCTCAGCCTGGGTGAAGGCAGAAGGAGACTGGACCTGCCTCGACTGAATCTACCAGGCTGAGCTGAATCCCCAGGGGAGTCCTTGCCCTGGAGGAGATGGGAATGGGGGGCAGATTGGAGGGAGGGTGGGAGGGGGCGGGAGGAGGGAGGACAGGGGAATCCGTGGGTGATATGTAACATTAAATTAAATTATAAAATTAAAAAATGCTTTCTAAGATATGGACAACCTAAATTGTAGCATCATCAATAACTTAGAAATTATCCTGGCTAAGATAAAGCTCAGTAAGGCAAGTGCTTTCCCAGCTTGTATATGCCCTCGGTTCAGTCCTCATCATTTCATAAAACTTGATATGGTATTGCACATCTGCAATCCCATCACTTGAGATGTGAAAGCAGGACCAGGAGTTCAAGATCACCCTCATCTACATAGCAAATTTGAGGCAAGCCTAAAAAATCCTCTTCCCTGAGGATAAACTATCATCATACTGGAAGGTACTGTGTAAATGTCCAAAGGATGGAAGCAACCACTAGTTTTACCCTTCTTGGTGCTTATGAGCGATAATAATGACCAATGTATCACTATAACACTAAGGATGCAGTAGTGACATGAATACCTTTGTGGTTAATAACAGCTCTCTATTTTGGCTTAAGATCCATCCAACAGGAGGAAAATCATTTCTGGTATTGGAAACTTAGCCAACAATAGGGACTAGTAAAGTCATGGATCATGAAGAAGATCTTACAACCATAACTTCCTAAACCAGCAATTTTATGGCCTATTTTTTCATTGTTTTGGAACACACATAGCCATATGCCATTCTTTTAAACCTACCAAATCCAATTTGTGTTGCCTGAATAGGCACATCACACTCCAAGGCAAGATAACAGCACAGCATTTTTGTAATGTATATAAATTGATATACATGTGATTGACAACAGCCAAAATTCCTCCCTTCCCTTTTGTCCTTCCTTATATTGAAGAGAGAGAATGATGTTCGGGGATATATGAATGCACTGTGAAACTCTGAGACTGTGTTAATAAAACTAACTTTGGATTAGGGGGAAGATCCACAGACTGACAAGAATTAACCATAAAGAGTACAGAGGACCCAGGAAGTTGGATTGAGAGATGCTCAGGAAGGAGTATGGAGGGACTGAGATCTGTGAGCCTTTTTGGCTTAGGACATGTGAAGAGAGTCTCGATTGCTGGGTCTCCAGCCTAAAAAGAAAGACAACTGATTGCTTATTGGCTTCTCTTATCTAGCAGATTTCCATACTACTATCTGACTCCAGATTCTTTATTTGTAAATAGAACAAAATAGATAAAAACAACAGAATGGGGAAATTAAAGAAAATGTCCAAGACAAAAAATATGACATGGTTTCGGATAATCCTTGTGGAGCCTTGTCTTGTGTAACAAAACAGGTTCTGGATCGATCATGGCCTCAGAAGAACCTGTCAGGAGTAGGTAGGGTCAAGGGGCCCAGTATAATGAAACTTCCAAAATGAAGTTTTCTATGGCCCTGTGTTCAAATCTGCTTGACTGGAGGTAAGGGGCTCCAAGGTCCTAGAAATTCTCTAAATGTCTAGACCAAAAAGCCATCTAACCTATGTTGTCTTCCTGATACTATGTGACACTGAAAATTAAATATTTTCCTGTGGGTAAAGCTGGTCTTTAAGCCAATATGTAGGAGAAAAATTTGGCAACTCTTATTTCAAAGTTCCAAATTCTCAAAGTTGTAGAGAGAGAGAGGCTAGAAGAAGCAGAATTGGACATTAGCAAGAAACTCTTGAAAGAAGAATCCTTTGTTGCCTAATTTTGTGTGTGACCTGATGAAACAGTCTCTACCTTAGTACATTCCATAGTCATGTCAGTGGTACCTATGAGCAAAAGATGGATGACCAAGTCAGTAACTGTCTTCAGTGGAACCTGGACTGTATGCTCAGTTCAGGCAAAAGGGATTCAGACAGCAGACTGAGGAGCAGGCAGCAACATATTGGAGGATATATAGGGAAAGTTAGTAACATGTCATTCAAGATGTCATGGGAAATATGACATGTCTCATGTCTCCCAGGACTTTCTAAAACATATCTCCATGACTCCCTAATAATCCTTAGAACTTGATCATATTTTACTTTTAAAGATGCTTAGATGAAGCAAAAATCTAATTCTGTTATTCCATTCCCCACTAAGGGACTTATTTTAGGAAAAATAAAGTTGAAGCTCCAAAGAAATAGAAGAAATTATCTCCCTCAAATCTCAAGACTATGTGACAGCATATCTCTTCCTTTTTTAATCAATATTTCCAGATTTATGGTCTGGTTTCCTCTTAATCTGTGTTTGTTTATATTGATCATTTGCTCCTTAATATATTAAATAAAACA
Source organism: Peromyscus nudipes (assembly GCA_902168325.1). Taxonomy (NCBI): domain Eukaryota; kingdom Metazoa; phylum Chordata; class Mammalia; order Rodentia; family Cricetidae; genus Peromyscus; species Peromyscus nudipes. Next base: position 14,144 of record CABHPH010000169.1, read on the forward strand.
TCAATGGAAGGTGCTGTACTGATCAGAAGTGCAAATTAGCATAAAGGAAATATGGCCAATAAGCTCAGTCTAAGAGTGGGGTAGGGACAAATCTAGAAATCATAACAGTCAAAGACTGAGGAGTAGGCACTTCAGATTTTGAGGATCTCAATATCACATAGGGACTCATGGATCTGATGCCAAAGTGAGTTAGAAAGGGGAAAATTGGCTCCCACTTTTATCTGCAGGTCATAAAAATCTGTCAGATGTTTTTGAATCACTTCTGAGAATAAAGATAATTGGTATGAAGATAAGAATTTATTTGTGAAAGACCCTAACCCTTCAGGCTTACACACCCCAGGCCCCAGGAGAATAAGGAACTAAAAAGAAAATCTAGTTCCCAGGGCAACCTGACTCAGCCATTATTCAACCACCCGTGCAACAATATAACAATGTAAAGAGATTTCTGTTAAGAGATGTGCTCAACTGTGACTGGGAGAGTTGCAAGTGTTCCAGGAAGGACCACTGTGACCTTTGTGTAAACTCTACTCCTGCCCTGATACCCCCCTTGAGATTTCAGGAAGAATGTGCCAATTCTTCCTGTACAGGTACTGATGTAACTGTACCCACTGTACCCACTCTGTGATCACTCTGTGATTGTATGGGAATTGTAATCTTGTGACTTTTGTGGGTTTTTCCTTTAAAAGTACCTATGAGACTGTAATGCGATGTGACTCATGCTCTTTGAGCTGAGTTTGCCTGACTGTACAGCCGCTTTTTCAATAAACGCCTCTTGCTATTGCATCGACTGGACTGGAGTCTGGGTTCTTGGGGCACCCACTTGAGACCCTAACCTTTGGGGTCTAACAATTTGGTCTGTAGCTTAGATAACACACACATGGCTTTGGAAAGGTAGAGATTATGTTCATTGAAGCTTATAATGAGAAATTGTGATGATAAATTCAACAAGAGACTATCTATCAGAACAGACAGGGCTGTTTTTTATGTATTCCTACTAATACACAACACAAGGAGGTCAGAATAGCAGAAATAAGAGTGTAGAGTGTAAGAGAGGCAGAAGTTGGCGGCATGAGGCTAGAGAGAAGGAAAGGAGTTAAAAGAAAGTTAATTTTGTTTAAAGTAAATGCCTGAGTAATCCACTCTCAAGAAGATATTAAGGGTAGAAAGAGACTAAGAACATCTTGAAACCTCCAAGTTTTGGAAACATAATGATTATTCTAAGAAAATAGTCTGTCATCAATACAACCTCTAAAGAACTGTACATGCATGAATTCCTGTAAGTGGACAGATATAGTTTTCCAAATCAAATGGTGATTCTCTCTTGGTATCTTGATTTTTCATATTCAAAAAATAAATAGGACCATATCCTAAAACATAAAAAAGCAATTCAAATGCATTATAGCCATAAATGTAAGATGTGAAACTGCAAAAGTGGGAGGGTTGGGTGGAGTTTTAGAAACTACCTGATAATAGTGGTACAATGCCTTTCCCAGATATCATATTCTATCAAATAAAAGTCTATTTCCAGGTATGTGATACCTATAGTTGAGTTGTTGGTCAAAGGGGTCCCATTGACCTCCTCAAATACTATAGGCTATTGCCATTGCTCTTGGTTACCCTCCAAATTTTGACAGTCAGATCTTTCATTGAGGACATCAAGTACATGAGCCATAGACTTAGGACACAGAGAAATCAAACTAGTTCTACCTGGAGGCATTTCCCCTACTGGATAGCTTTTTTAGAGCCAGAAGTTTCTGTTTATGATACTATGGGGTAAATATAAACAAAAGTCTTATGAGGATATGAACCCTGAAGACTATGATAAGACCTGCCTGGCAAGATATGCCCACTTGTGCAATAGTAGCACAAATGTTTTGGCAGTAGACAACCACCTTTGGATTGAATTTAATATAGAATCTGTACCTGGCACCATTAACTGTGCCAAAAGCCCCATGGATGTGTAACTCATAAGAAAGAACATAATATTATAATTATGCTAAGTGGACATAGAAAAAATGCTGCCTTCTTTCTTATCTTTTTAACTAAATATAAGTGTATCACTCAACCCTCACTAGAGAAGCTCCAATTTGTAGTACATGGCAATTACTAAAAAACCCAGTGAATCATCAAGAGGTAGTGAATAAGAGACTATGCACTGCTTAGCTTTAGTTGGAGTATCTATATTACATTCATTTTCAAAGGCTCAGGCATCATCATAGAAGAGAGGGAGGAAAAATTGTAAGGTAGTAGGCGCCATCAGCAAAATCTTTTTCATTGGGCATAAAAAGACCACCGGATATATGAACTCACAGTGGCTGGGACTGTGTGTGTAAGACCTACCCAAAATCAATCCACCTAGCATTCCAGTGTGGATGAGAGAGGCCCTAGCAGTACCAACTCTAAGGAAGAGTGCTTCCTTCAGAGATTGATCTGGGAAAGTTCATGTTCTAGAAGGCTGTCTTGCATTAATGCACATGCAGAGAGCACTAAACAGACTCCACCAGTATACAAACAAAGTACATGGAGTTCGTAGGGGAAAGTGTTTGAGTATAGAGGAAGATTTAAAGGAGAGGAACAGGGGGCTGAACCTTCTTAGAACACCCTATTTATGAAATTCCCAAACAGCATAAGATATATAATAAAAATCAAGTTTACATAAATAACTTGTCCCATTTTTAGTGATATCACAGATTTCCCCAAATAATATATTTGTTTCACCTTTAAGTTATATGATTTGACTGTACAGACACTAAAGATTTGCTCTGGAAAGGGCAAATTCACAAACTATACCAGAGTTTTGGAGTGTGCAGGGTTAACAAAGCTGTGTTGAGGAACATTGCATTGCTGTGTGTTTCAAGCTGTCTCAATCCTCTTTTCATTTTACTGTTACATCCCCCAAGGAGGGCACCTACCTCTGAATCTGAGGGGCCTCTTGAGCATTGAGATAGCACATTATCAGCTGTAGACACTAACTTGATCATATGTTCTCCTGTGGAGGAAATACTTATTCCCTGGTCTCATAGAACATAAGACAACATTAAAGATAAGGAAATAAAATCAAATGGGAAAGGCAGATCCATACAGATTCCACTGGCATTGCATATCTAGATGAAGCAAATGGGAATTTGATTATTTTGATTTGGTAGTAAGGAAACAAATATTATGAAATGCTTTATTGCTCAGGAAGAATATTGACAATTTTTGTTGCAGGATTATTTCTAATTGTGTAAATCATTGCAGAAATAATTTGGATAAGAGCCAGTCTATGGAGGAAATTGAAGTGAATGGAGATTGGAAATACCTTTGAATAAATCATTACCTGTGGAACAATAGGTGATTCAGATGCAGGATGGAAAAACATCTCTTAATTCTTCTGAGACTGCAGAAGATGCTACAGGTTCTGATTTGTAAGTATTTACTGTGCCTTTAGTGGATTTTTGTGCATGCCTTAGCATGTAATTCCTAATGAAAAATACTGACACCAGACACTAGGTTATGAACACTGGCAGAATCAAAAAGTTATCTATGATTGATAAAATGTAAGAATTAAATTAATCCGGCTTGGAGTATCTTTATGTGCGTTATCATGACACATTAAGATAAAATAGGCAGTACATTAAAAGAAAGCTGCGTCAAAGTCAAAGTGCTACAATGTTTCACATGAGTTATCTGTGCCCAGAGATTTAGAAACAATGTCACTGCTCAGGCTCTATGAAGTAATCCAGTATGTTTTGAGTGTAAATTGAAGAAAATTGTGTCAATAGATGTTAGAGGTCAGAGTAGTCCTGACAGCTGTCTATGTGTGAAGATTACACTGCAGGGGATTCCATTCACAGTAAGCCTGGGAGGGAGATAGATGATGTTCATGGGCCAAAGGGATAAGCACATCACTCTCCTAGTGTGAGCTGCACACTAGTCTGTGCTTTTTGATCTCTGCCAAGAAGCTTTTCTTAGAAGAAATCAACTTTCCTCCTTTTCTAGGTATAAGGCAGCCATGCTGTCTTCATGAAAGTGAATTTACTGGAAACAAAATGAATAGATTTTAACGGACAGAAAGAATTTTATTTATACTCTTTAGAAAATCTTCCATTCTAAATTCTAGGTGATCTTACAGTCACAATTTCCTGCTTAGCATTATGTCCTCTAAGCTCCAATCAGCCTTTTATGAGTTTAATTCTTCCAGAATCAGATCAAGTATGGAACTTTGCTTAATGCCTCTCCCAAGGCAAGACATTGGAGGGACTCACAAATAGCAAATGTTTGGTAAATATAGAAAACCTGTCTGTAATTGAAAGTTTCATATTTATATTTTTGTTTTAATTTCTTATTCCCTGGGCTTTAAGCTTCAATGGTAATTTTGGCTCTAAATTATTATTTAAATTTAAGCCATGATTTATTCCCCAAACTGGAAACAATCTTACTTCTTTAGTAAGAACATTTTAGAAACACATTTGCATCATCCCAGAATGGAAGTTTTTACAGATAAGTACAATAACATAGCTTGTCCCCTCATAAGTCCTCTTCAAAGGTTTAGGCAAGGAAGACTTTCCAGAGGAATTTGTGAATAAAACTCTGTTATGAAGAGTGCAGGTTAATAGTCCACAGTTTGGGATCTAGTTTCAACTAATTGAAACTAATTCCAAGAAGAATGATTCAGAATGACTGTTATAAGCTAAAGAACATTGTGAGAGGAGAGGCCTAAGGATCTGTGCTTGCTGCTGAGATGAAACCCTGAACTGATGGGACTTTCAGCCTTCCAGTCACTAGGCAGGGTGGGCACCCGAATTAGAGGAAGGGCTCATCTACACATCTGTGGCTCTACAGGCTGACTGGGCTTATTTCTAAATTGTGGTCTTACAAGCAACAATTTTGAATATTTGACTATGTATCTTTCTATGTCTTCATTTTTTGTGCTTATATTCACCAAGCCATTTTATTTTTTTTGTCGAGACAGGGTTTCTCTGTGTAGCTCTGGAAGTGTGGAACTCACTCTGTAGACCAGGCTGGCCTCGAACTCACAGAGATCACTGCCCAGCTCAAACTATCTTTTTCAGAACTTTATCTTCTTAAATAGATATAATACGAGGCCATTGTTAGTTTACAAATATCCATGAAATTTCCCACATTTGACAGTTTCACATGACAGCATGTGGAAGATCTGTCTGCCTCACACAAGGAAGGTTGTCTATGACCTAATGGTAGAAAGTTAGTAATCATTCCAGGAAAAGCAATTTTGAAATGACCAGCCAGCTTTTATTTTTCTCATTTGTGTTTTTAAGCCCTTTTCCATCAACTTGTTATGCTCATGGTATTTTTTTTTTATTTTATACTCTGAAGGGTCACACAATTTTGAAATGGAAATATATATGATTTTCCTGTTGGCAATATGATGAAATTTGCTTGACTTTATTTTTTTAAGAGTGATAAAGGATTTATGTCTAGAATTTTATATTCTTTGTTCTCATCAGATCCTATTGGAATGTCTAAATATTTAGTTACACTAGGATAAAATTATAAATTTAAAATGATAGAATGTTCTCACACATATAAGTAAGATCTATTTGTGAGCATTTGCATATCATTTTCTGCATTTTATTTAGTTTCTTGGGAAGAAAATCACCAGCAATAACCAAGATATGCACTAGTTTATTACTGATCCACTACTACAGAAGGAAAATGAGTAAAACTGAAGTAAGTCTTGAAACTCAGAAAAAGTAATGAATAAATGCATTTCCTCTCAGATTGAAAGGCTGAATCTTAAAGCATGAAGTCATTTACCTTAGCATTATCAGAGGTTTGGTTGAGTCAGCCCTTCTGGGAAATTATTTTCAAGTGACTCTGGATCAAGGAAGAATTTACAATGCTCTTTTCTGTTTATAGAGTATTACTCTTGGTCTTTTCTGCTACACATACAGCACACTGGGTTTTATCATGGCAGTCAATGTTACGCGTCAACAGATTGCATCTTTCTTCTTGGTTGGTATTCCTGGGTTGGAAAACTTTCACTGCTGGATTGGCATCCCTGTTTGTCTCCTCTTTTTTCTGATATTGCTGGGGAACAGCATAATCATTGCTACTATCAAGCTAGAACCAAGTCTCCACCAGCCTATGTATTTCTTCCTTTGCATGCTGGCAATGAATGACATGTGTCTTGCCTCTTCTGCAGCTCTGAAGATGCTTGGCATCTTCTGGTTTGATGCACATTGGATTGACTTTGATGTCTGTCTAACACAAATGTATTTTATCCATACACTTTGCATCATGGAGTCAGCCATCCTAGTAACCATGGCATTTGATCGATTTGTGGCCATTTGTATCCCTCTTCATTATGCATCAATCCTGACAACATCTATGGTGACTAAACTAGGTCTAGTTGGCCTGATCAGAGGTGTGCTTATGATTTTGCCATGTCCTCTTCTCATTAAGAGGCTGCCCTACAATACAAAATATATCATCCATCATGTCTACTGTGAGCACATGGCTGTGGTGAAGTTGGCCAGTGCCAACACTCTCATTAACAGAGTGTATGGAATCTCAGTGGCCCTTTCAGTGATAACAGTGGACCTAGGACTCATAGCTACATCTTATGTAAAAATCCTCCAGGCAGTGTTCCGACTATCTTCCCAGAATGCCCGCTCTAAAGCCCTGGGCACCTGTGCTGCCCATGTCTGCACTATGCTTGTCTCCTATACACCTGCACTGTTTAGTTTCCTAACTCATCGCATTGGCAAGAAGGTACCTCCAAGTGTTCACATCATTGTTGCAAGCGTGTACCTCTTAGTACCTTCTGCAGTTAATCCAGTGGTGTATGGTGTCAAGACCAAACAGATTAGGGATCGAGTGATAGATCTTTTCTTTACACACAAGAAACTTTCTGAAAAGTAAAACATTACCATAAAACTGATTTTAGCAGATTATATTTTGTGAAGTCAATGTACAATAACAATAGTTAATTTCTGGTTTCAATATTTTATTCTGACTTAACTAATATTTCTAATAGACATTTTAAGATGTTATATTTTATTAATGTATTATTTTATACAAACTATTTGTAGAACTGTATCATTTATGTCACAATATTATCTTATATATATTTATAACTATGTACTTCTCATACTCTATATATATCTGAACTTCTCTGTAGTAATATTTAGGTATGTAGGAAGACTTCCTGAAGAGTATATTCACTGTGTTATTTTATTTCCATCATATAGTATGTATTGAAATCATGACTCCTATCCTTAAAGCCTGAAAATCAATTTGAAAAATATCTAAAGCTAATGATGATGTTTCTTCATTTATCAGAAAAAAATATGTTTCAAATTACTTCCATGAAAATGTACAGACCAGAAACACGGAAGTACCAAAGTCAAGTTGAAATGGCTGGAGACCATCTGACCTGAGGTTTAATGATTTGCTGTACAAATATTATAAATAGATTTCTGATGTAAGGAAAATGGAGATGTCAAAAATATGAATCCATGTTTAGTGAGAAATGAAATCAAAATAAACTAATTAGATGTAAAATGTTTGTTTTTTATTCTTTATTTAGTGTGTAACACATCATTCAAAGTAATCTTAATCACAAGGTTGTAAGTAATAAGACAAGAATATGAAGAATGATCATCATAAATTTGTAAATGATTAGAAAGAGGATATCTCATATGGTTCCCCTCTGCTGGAGCTACAGTATACTGATATTTATAATGGATAATAATGATTTTTATTTGCATATTGATAACTCCAGGGAAACCATTAAACATTTTAAAAGGATATAAATGGAAAAATACTAAAATGCTTAAAATGTGCAACTAAATCTATAAAATACAAAAATAGATGGGGAAAATTAATAAGTGTGTTTGTAGAAGCTTGCTTCAAGTATTGTGGTAATTATTCAACTAGAAGAATAATCACAGTGAATGTGAATTGTCTAAATATACCTGACATGATAGATTTTTCATGGTATAAAATCTATTAAAAGCTGTGTATTCTATATGAAGAATCCACTTTTTTTTGAAAACTCCAGTTTTATTTTTTTAAATGTTTTTATGAAATTCTTGTGAAACACAGAAATGAACAACATATATATCCTAGTGCAGAAGGATACACATTTTGTGCATTTACCACCAAACTCAGTTCTTCGTCCACTAAAGAACTTTCCTGTTTTTTTCCAAAGCTTTGAATCAACATGATAAAAATAATCAATGAAAGAAGTTTTGCTTTCCCTTAATAACATTATGTCTTGTTTAAGATAGATGTGACATAGATAAATGCTCTACCACCTTGCATTATAGTAATTAGTCCCAATTAATTATACATGCTAATCTGAAAATGCCACAACAAATTTAAAAAGAAGATATGATAATGTAGCATAATATAACCAATGAAACATGACTCATCATGCAGCTATTTGGAATATGTAATAAGAGGATAACAGGTCAAAAGTCAACTTGGGCTTGTGAATTCAAGGTCAGCCTGGGCATCTTAACCAACAGTTAAAAGAGGGTCTGGAGCGCTGACTCAGCAGTTAAGAACCCTTGTTGATCTTGTAGAGATCCACATTTGATTCCCCACATCTGCATAGTTTCACACAGCCATTAATTAGTCCAGTCCAGAGAATCTGATATTCTCTTTGGACCTCTGTGGTCATCAAGCATCTGTCATGCATATAAATACATGCAGGCAAAACACTCATACATAAAATAAAATGAATAAATATAAATTCTTAAAAGGAGGTCAGAGTTATTATTAAAAAATGTGCATTATTTCTTAGCCAAGTGGTTATTTGCAATTAATAGCTTCTAGGAGAGGGAGAGTCAGTCTTCATAGAGGTGTGGTCCTTCATAGTTTGATCACTCTCTGGTTGAAGGCCGTTATACAAGAATGTATGCACAGCACAAACTGTAATTGATGGAATCAAAATGAGAAAGGGCATTTCATTGGGTGGGGATGAAATAGGGTATGGATCTGCAAGGAGCTGGGGGAAGATGGCAAATATGATAAAAGTGCATTGTATTAATTTCTCAAATATCTAAAAAAGAGTAAAAAGTGGAGGGTGTGAGGGGGTGGCTGCATAGACAAAATGTTTACTACACAGTGTGAGGATAAGTTCTGTAAGTTTCTCTTTTGAATACTCCTATGGCAGGATGGGAGATGGAGATAGGAAAATCTCTGGAATCTTGCAGGCCAATTAGCTTCATGCATACAGTGGTAAGCAACAAAAGACCTTGTCTTAAACAAAGTGCTAGGAAAGGACTGACAGCCAAGGTTGTCCCCTGATGTCCTCATATGTCCTGTGATACACTTTGGCATACAGTTATATACATGAACATTCACATATTAAAAAACATATAAAAGAATAAAAAGGCTGAACAAACAGCTGTGGTTTAAAACTTGGCTAGAATATACAAGATTCTGGATTTAGTCATCAATAATAATTTGTATTATATGTAATATTTTATTTTTATTTAAATTAACTAATCATACAATTAAATGTTAAATTATAAATAACAAATTATCTTGGAGTTTAAAATATAAACTCTACACACAAAAAACACAAAGGCCTTGAAAGGAAAAATGAGAGACTACTACTTGGGTTGTCTCATAATATCACTTAAAGGTAGACTGTGGTAAGTTGCATATGTATTATATTCAGGTTAACATCATTAAGCAACAAAGTTTTAGTAAATCAAAAAAGTGGGTAAGGGAGTCATTAAATCAAGGAAAGGGGAAAAAGATGGAATTTATTGAAAACTAACAGAAATAGGACATTTGTAAAGCAATTATATTAATGACCTCAATTATGAACAGTCTAAACAATTGTAAACAAATCTAACTCTGCCTTGCTGAGCAGAAGTGTATTTTAACTTTAAAATCTCATATGAGTTAAAATTGAAACCAGAAAAAAACTGTTTATTCATCCCTGTACCTAAATACAACAACAATAAACAACTCCGAGTGACCATGTTTAGGATAAAATGGATTTTTTTTTTTCTGAGCTGAGGACCAAATCCAGGGCCTTGTGTTTGGTGATACTTTATTTGTGCTGAAATGTGTTTTTATTTGTATGTTAATAAATAAAGTTGCCTGGAGATCAGAGGTAAAAGTCAGCCATTAAGTAGAAGTCTGGCGGTGGTGGCACACGCCCTTAATCTGATCATATGGCAGGCAGAGTCTCTGTGTGGTCAAGGACACAGCCAAGCATGGTGACCTGAACCTTTAATCCCAGTATCAACCATAGAGACCTGGAGGTCTATATAGACAGCCATTGGCGAGGAAGTCATGTGGTTGGGTTTAGAGCCAATGGGAAGGCAGAACAGAAAGGCAATAAAAAGACAGGACACAGGAAGAAGGTCTCTCTCTTGGGGGAAGCAACAGCAGTGAGGTGGTCAGATAAGGTAGTTGTGGCTCTTGCTCTGATCTCTTTGGCTTTAACTCTGTATTTGGCTCTGTGTTTCTTATTTAATAAGACCATTTAGAATTTCGTCTACACTTGTGCTTGGTAGGCAAGCGCTCTACTACTGAGCTAAGTCCCCAAACCCATGGATTTTTATATTAAAGAATTTTGTCAGGACTAATGTGTGGATTTCACAAGGAAGAAGGGACAAATTCATTAAAATCTGACCAACTAATCACCTTAAAGGAAATCTTTGAAAGAGATGCTACAGAAAAAAACAAATCAGGCACAGGCACAATTATGGAAATGAGTTTCCTCTCTTTTTTTGTCAGCTCTCAAAAGAACAAGTAACCAGAATATCAACAAGCATATGTTATTTTTGATCAACACAATTAGCCCACATAACATAATTAATATTTATCAGATACTTTATCCAGTGGTAATAGAATATATATTGTTCAAGTAAACACAGACTATTTATCAGGAAGATCATTAAATTTTAAATTTTATTTATGTCTGTGTGTATGTGTATGTGTGTGTGTGTGCATTTGTGTGTGCATGTCACACCACTCATGTGAGTCAGCAGATGACTTTTAGGAGCCTATTCTTTTCTTCCCTTGTAACTGAAAATTTTCCTGTGTCCCACCTGGTCTGCAGCTGCTCAGACCCAAGTAAACACACAGAGGCTTATATTAATTAAAACTGCTCAGTCATTAGCTCAGGCTTCCTACTGACTAGCTCTTAAACTCAGCCCATTTCTGTTAATCTATATGTTGCCACGTGTTCCATGGCTTTACCTGTGTGACATTACATGCTGCTCCCTAGATGGCAGGTTGGCATCTCCTCACAGAGCATTCCTCTTCCCAGAACTCTCCTTGTTTGCTAATCCTGCCTATATTTCTTGCCTGGCTACTGGCCAATCAGCATTTTATTTATCAACCAATCAGAGCAACACATTCACAGCATACAGAGCGATATCCACAGCATTCCATCATGAGAGTCATGAATCAAATTCAGGTTGGCAAGGTTGCACTGCCAATTTATTTCACACACTGAGCTATCTTGCCAGCCTACAAAATTGAATTTTTATTTTTTTTAATTTTATCTTTTATATTATGTGCTTTTGTTAGCTTAATTTATTGTGATAATTAGTATTTTATATTATTTATAAATTTATAAAAAATATTTTTCTTCCAATATATTTTTGCCATGTTTTTCCCTCTTTCATTTCCTCCTATATCTTCTCAACTGAAGGGAAAGAGGGAGAGGAAGAGGGGAAGGAGGGAGATAGATAGATAGGGAGAGAGAGAGAGATAGATAGATAGGGAGAGAGAGAGAGAGAGAGAGAAATTTTAAGTATTTCTAAACAACTCAGAACTTAAAGTCCACTTATTGCTTTGAAACAAAGCTATGAGGAAATGTTCTATGATCACTTTTATCTTGGTGTTGGTGCTGGGAATTGATTCCCACTAACATGAGTCTACTCCTGAGCTACACTCTGTCCTTCTTCCTTTTTAATTGGAACTGATGCACACAGTTCTGGCTAACATGAGTCTACTCCTGAGCTACACTCTGGCCTTCTTCCTTTTTAAGTCTTTATAGAATTTTTATTAAAATTAACTTACAAGCATTTATTCTGATTTTTCCAGTGTAGAAGCAAGTTTTCCCAAAATGAATGTCTTTGGGAATCTAAAATGTAGCATCTAAAAAGTACAGAAATAAATATCTACTTATAGATACTTTTGTTATTACAACTATGCATCTGATATGAAAAAAAAGACATTTTATGTAATGTTAAAACCAGAGTCAAAGCAGCAATTTACATAGAATACTTTCACTTAGTGAAATCCCTCAGCAGATGGAGAGACTGCTATGGTGATATTTTATTTGTGCTGAAATGTGATTTTATTTGTATTTTAATAAATAAAGTTGCCTGGGGATCAGAGCTAAAAGCAAGCCATTTAGCAGAAGTCCGGTGATGGCACATGCCCTTAATCTGATCACATGGCAGGCAGAGTCTCTGTGTGGTCAAGGACACAGCCAAGCGGTGACCTGGATCATTAATCCCAGTACCAACCATAGAGACGTGGAGGTCTGTATAGACAGGCAGTGATGAGGAAATCATGTGGTTGGGTTTAGAGCCAATGAGAAGGTAGAATAGAAAGGTAATAAAAAGACAGGTCACACAGGAGAAGGTCTCTCTCTCAGGGGAAGGATGGCAGTGAGTGGTAAACTAAAGGCTATTTGCTAGTGCTCTGATCTCTTGGGCTTTTAACTCTGCATTTGGCTCTGTGTTTCTTATTTAATAAGACCACTTAGAATTTTGTTTACAGACTGCTTTTCTTTACTGAACATTATAGATATTTATAATTTGGGGATTTGTAATAACATTAAAATAAGGTGTAGCTGTGTTAATGCATTAGTATTAAACCAATGTTCTTGGTTTTTGAAAAACCTCTTAGAATATCATTCCACATTCCTATGTTTTCTCTTTAAAACTATTTCTTTTGTTTTTTGAGATTATAATACAATGACATCATTCTCGTTCTCTTTTCTCCCTCCAAACACTGTCATAGATCCTTCCTTCATAATTATCAAATTCATGCTCTCTTTTTATATTAATTGGTGTTAATATAGGTGTATATATGTTTATAATCATATTAGTACAACTTTTTCAGTTGTATAACAAAAATATAATAATTATATAGATTTATGATTCAGACAAGAGGAAAGCACTGTGATATGGTCAACAAAAGTTCATATTCCCTTGAGATTGCTTCCTTTCTCTTTCTGAGATTCCATATTAAAAAAAAAAGATGTGTTCCTTCAACCAGTATATTTCCATAGGGATCATTTCAGACTTGAGGAGAGTGAAGTGCCCATCTGTAGTACCAGAGAGGAAAGTTGCCCATGCATTTCACATCCTTTTGGTCAATTATGTACATAGTTACCATTTATATTTATGTGTGCTTTGTGTGTGTGTGTGCATGGGTGTGTGTGTAACTTGACTCTCATGTAATTTTCATTGTATAATATATATTTAAATAACTGTAGTTAGGATGTTAAACAATGCTTGAAAGTATTAACTTTTAAAAATATTTTTCAAATTTCTTTATTCTACAACCTCCATTCACAGCCACTTTAACCTCCTTTCCCCAAAATTAAATATTGTATGATTCAAAATTTAAATGATACCAAGGAACATTTATCTTTCTTTGGCTGGCTTACTCAACTTAGCACAATGAATTCTGTGTCATTCACAATGATACACAGGGCAATATTTTCTATTCTAAGCCTGGATAACATTAAATTTTGGGGGATACATTATTTTCTTTATCAATTTCTCTGTAGTGAAAACCTGGTACCTCTATGTTATGGCTGTTGTGAATCACTGCAGAAAAATGGAAGTAAAAATAACTCTTTGAGACCTAAATTTCTTTACTGCTAATGTCAATTAAGAAGTGGAATTTATGGAACAAATTGATAGATATATTGATAATTCTTTGAGGAATTTGTAGATATCATTACAAATGTATTTGGGGTATTCTATTTAAAATTAGAATAAATATAAAGTGATTAATATTTTTCTAATGATGTCTGACCCAGAAAATATGATAAGACCTTAATATCAAATATTATGGTAGTACTCTACTTGATATAGTTGTTCAGCATTACAGATACACTTCTGTTGTTCATTTTATTTGGGTAGAAATTAACACGAACTCCATCATAACAAAAGAGTTTAAAATGTACAGAAAAGACACACTGTCCTGACAGATGCCTGTACCCTATAGAACTACATTTCTGTTAGGAACATGAATAAAACATCACAAGAAGGAAAGATTCATGCTTCCACGGATGTTGGAAAGAGCTTCACAGAAAACTGTGGGATTTTTCTCTTATACTTTAGATTATCTAAAAATTTTTTAGAGGAAGCCACATTTTCAATAAGAAAGTCAAAATCGTGTTCAATCTTTTAAACAAAGTTGTGGCAAGATGATAGGACATTTGACAAAACTAATACTCAAAGGGAAAAGATTTAAGCAGGGTGAAGTCAGAGCCAGCCCCGGCAAGGCAAGATGGTGAAAACTGGACACTGAGCACCACCTCCACAAGACTGTGTGTTTGTGATCCCCATAAACAGATGGCAATTCCCCAAACATTAATATAACGAGGCACAGGCAAGCCTAAAGAACAAATTCCCCAACTAGTATACAATTATTTATACGCATGTGTGTGTAGGCTAATTGTTAAAAACAGGTAGAAATGTTTGAAGCAAGCTTAAACTAAGATACAGACCTGTCTTGGTTGTGTATTTTTATCATATCTCAATTAAATAAGCAAGCTAAGAGCATATCTTTTGTTTTCTTTCTTTCTTTCTTTTTTTTTTTTTTGGTTTTTTTGAGACGGGTTGTCGGTGAGTTGGAGGCCAGAGTGGTGTGCAAAGTGTGTTCGGCGGGCTGGGCTCGACCTCACAGAGATCCGCCTGGCTCTGCCTCCCGAGTGCTGGTATTAAAGGCGTTGCGCCACCACCACCCGGCTTGTTTTGTTTCTTAATTGTACAACATAGGTTTGCTCTGCTTTTATTATAGCAAAATAATTTGGGAAATCCTTGTAATTTTTGTCTACTACATCTTTTTTTATTATTAATTAAAGTTTTCATTTATTTTACATACCAACCACAGTTTCCCCTCCCTCCTATTCTCCCTTTCCCTCCTGTCTCCTACAACCCCTCTACTTCCCTCCCCATCCACTCCTCCTCCTTCTCCATTCAAAAAGGGGCAGGCCTCCCATGGACATAAACAAAGCATGGCATATCTAGTTGAGGCAGGACCAAGCCTCCCACTCCCCAACCCCAACCTCTACCTCCACCTCCCACCCCACCCCACCCAACTGCCCCATATAAAGGCTGGGCAAGCCAAGCCAGCATGGGGAATAGATTCCCAAAAGCCAGCTCAAGCGCCAGGAAATGATTCTGATCTCACTGCTAGGAGCCCCACAAACAGACCAAGCTACATAACTGTCACATATGCAGAGGGCCTAGGTTGGTCCCAAACAGGCTCCCTAACTATTGGTCTACAGTCCATGAGCTCAGATCAGCGGTCTTTGTGGGTTCCCCTGTCAGGACCTTGACTTCCCTGGTCTTACATTCTCTCCTCCCTTTCTTCAGCAGGACTTCAGGAGCTTGGCATAGTGCTTGGCTGTGGATCTTTGCATCTATTTCCACCAGTTACTGGATGAAGGCCTCTCTGAAGACAATTATGGGAGTTACCAATCTGATTACTGGCAAAGGCCAGTTCAGGCACCCTCTCCACTATGGCTAGAAGTCTTAGCTGGGGTCATCCTTGTGGATTAGTGGGACTCTCGCTGGCACCAGGTTTCTTCCAACCCAGAAATGCCTCTCTCCCAATCAAAACATCTCTTTCATTACACTCTCGCTCCATCCAGCCCCCTACCCGCCCTACTCTTATCCTCATATTTCCATCCCCCCATTCTCCCTTGCCCCAGCTCCCAGTTTACACAAAGATATCTTCTGTTTTACCTTCCCAGGGAAATTCACAGTCCCTCTTTGGACCTTCCTTGTTACCTAGCCTCTCTGGGGCTGTGGATTGTAGCCTGGTTGTCCTTTACAGTACAGCTAATATCCACTGATGA
>CABHPH010000170.1:5302-29570 GCA_902168325.1 Peromyscus nudipes
AAAAATCCTTAAAAATATAAAATCAGTTTTCAGTTCTGAGGGGATTATAGATCAGAAAATGACTTGCTGATATAATTTAGTTTTCTTTTCTTTTTTTCTTTTTTTATTTTATAATTTAATTAAATTTTACATATCAGCCACGGGTTCTCCTGCCCTCCCTCCTCCAGCCCCACCCCCAACTCTCCCCCCAGCCCATCCCCCATTCCCATCTCCTCCATGGCAAGGACTCCCCTGGGGATTCAGCTCAGCCTGGTAGATTCAGTCTAGGCAGGTCCAGTCCCCTCCTCCCTTCATCCAGGCTGAGCAAAGTGTCTTGCATAGTCCTCAGGTTCCAAACAGCCAGCTCATGCCCTAAGGACAGGTCCCGGTCCCACTGCCTGGGGGCCTCCCAAACAGTTCAAGCTAATCAACTGTCTCACTTATCCAGAGGGCCTGATCCAGTTGGGGGCTCCTTAGCTATTGGTTCATAGTTCATGTGTTTCCACTAGTTTGGCTATTTGTCCCTGTGCTTTTTCCAATCATGGACTCAACAATTCTTGCTCATATAATCCCTCCTCTTTCTCACCAATTGGACTCCTGGAGCTCCACCTGGGACCTGGATCTCTGCACCTGCTTCCATCAGTCATTGGATGAGAGTTCTATCATGACAGTTAGGGTGTTTGGTCATCTGATCACCAAAGTAGGTCAGTTCGGGCTTTCTCTTGACCATTGCCTGTAGTCTATTGTGGAGGTATCTTTGTGGATTTCTGGGGACCTCTCTAGCACTTTGCTTCTTCCTATTCCCATGGGTTTTCATTTATCATGATCTCTTTTTCCTTGTTCTCCCTCTCTGTTCTTGATCCAGCTGGGATCTCCCGCTCCCCTAGGCTCTCTTTCCCTTGACCCTTGCACTTATCCCCCCTCACGTCCAGTTTGCTCATGTAGATCTCATCCTTTGTCAGAATGGCTAAGATCAAAAACACTGAAGACAGCTTATGCTGGAGAGGATGTGGAGCAAGGGGAACTCTCCTCCACTGTTGGTGGGAATGCAAGCTTGTACAGCCACTTTGGAAATCAATATGGCACTTTCTTAGAAAATTGGGAATCAATCTCCCCCAAGACCCAGCTATACCATTCTTGGGCATATTCCCAAGGAATGCTCAATCATACCACAAGGGCACATGCTCAGCTATGTTCATAGCAGCATTATTTGTAATAGGGAGAACCTGGAAACAACCTAGATGCCCTTCAACCAAAGAATGGATAAATAAAATGTGGTACATATACACAATGGAGTACTACTCAGCAGAAAAAAGCAATGACATCATGAGGTTTGCAGGGAAATGGATGGATCTAGTAAAAATCATCCTGAGTGAGGTAACCCAGACTCAGAAAGACAAACATGGTATGTACTCACTCATAGGTGGATACTAGATGTAAAACAAAGGATGACTAGACTGCTACTCACAACTCCAGGGAGGCTACCTAGAAAAGAGGACCCCAAGAAAGACACAGGGATCGCCCAACAAAACATAAACTTAATCCAATAAAACCCACTATAAATGCAGAATATAAGTGAGGATACACACTCATGAATCGTGCATTATGTTACAATCCTACAGCTGATGTCATCAAATCCTTAACACTTTATTTTATATTATAAAACTTTGTGTAGGGAAGAAAATCTTAAGTATTCATCCAAACAAGTTTTAGTTATTCAAACTGACTCATAACAGAAAATAGATATAATTACAAATTTTTTTCTTATAACACAAATGACCTTCCTCAAAAAACTTACTTTGATCTTTATTTAAATAGGGATTTTTTGTTCTATTTTTGATTTGCATTTATGTATGTTTCACAGAAATTGCAGAAAAAGGTAGGTCAAACATTAAAAGTAAGCATTTAAAAAAAAAGACTAATTTTTATGGGTTGGACCTTGAAAAACTTGCCAGTTTATCCCCTAAATTTCTTAGGTCCTGAGGCAGTGAGTTCACTAGCTAGCAATATGGTGCATGTCCACATTTTGATACAGCATGCCCTGAGACAATTGCTCGGGTAGATGGAAGTTGTTCCCAGTGCCTGAAGTTCATTTGTTTGCCTGGATTCTTTGCTACAAAATTATTGAGCACAGGATACTCAAGGTGATGAGTTACAGGGCTTCTGCTCCAACCCAATGTTATTAAAATTATTGTTGGGAAGAAATCACACTGTTTTATGGACCCTGCAAGGCCAAACAGCTGCAGCACTTGACTTGTAAATTAAAAATCCTAACTGTGAATTTTAACAAATTAGATGAATTTAGCTAATTGTCTCTGTAGTTCATTACTGATAACTCACAAATCTGTTAGATTTCTGACATTTTCAGACTCAGGGGAATCTTTTAACAGGAACTTGCTGTGGACAGGCTGTATTCTCAACATCTTTTATTAAGCAGGTTATAATAAGTCCCAGTGGCCTGTCACCAGCACAGGACTTTTTGTCCATGTACATTTTGTGTTTGGGTTACTGATCCAACCCTTGTTTAGGATTGCATGATCCATCTCCCACCAACAATCCTAGGTTATGGTCTGGGTCTGAATTACATATATGACCCTTTTGTTTTTTTAATTCATTTAGGCTTTTGAGACTGAAGGAAAAAATTGTAGGAGCTGCAGGGTCAGCCTTCTAAGACTTGTTATCTTATATAAGACAGATGGGTTAAGTGAACTCAAGAATCATGAATGGGTGATTGAATTATTTTTGATAAGGAAATTAAAAGATAGTAGAGGATTCCTGCCCGTGAGATTAGCATTTATGGATACTTTCAGTATGGGCTTCCAATGGCAAATCAAGACATAATCCCTACTACTGGATTGTTTAAATGATATGCACAATAATCAATTGGGGGGGATTGACTCTGCTACATCACATTTTCATATTCTCTGTCTCTTTCTGTATGTCTTTCTCTCTGTCTCTGTCTCTCTCTCTCCTCCATATTACAATTCAGATAGAGGCTACCCAAAGACTTGTATGTTAAAGACTAGCTCCAAGAGAGGAAGTTAGGTCATTGGGGGAATGTATCCAAAGTGGATAATGGGACTTCACTTCCCTACTGTTCTTCTTTGCTTCTCCATCACCATGTGGTGAACAGCTTGCTTTACCAAATGCTTCCCGTTGTGATGGTCTGCCTTGCACAGACCTAAAAGCAATGGAACCAAATGACCATGGACTAAATCTCCTAAATCTGTGAACAAATAGACTTGTACTTTATAAGTTAACGAATCTTGGTTATTTATTACAGTAGCAGAAAGCTTACTAGTAAATCCTACATTCCCAATTCTAAGCATGAAAATGGAGCTAGGACTATCTTTGTGGTTTGTTCCTGACACTGTACCTCCTCTTCTGAATACACTCCCTAAAAGCTGTTCTTTTCACTGTCAGCTGTCAGAAGTGCCCATTTTAACTAGAATTCACTGGGATTGTTTTCATTGGTATGTTTGGTTTTGTGTATGTGTGTGTGTGTGGGGGGGTGGGGTTGTTTGTTTGTTTTGTTGTTTTTCAAAACAGGGTCGGGCTCTAATAGTTTTGGCTGTCCTGGAATTCCTGTGTAGGCCAGGCTAACCTAGCACTCACAGAGATCCACTTGGCTCTGCCTCCCAAATGCTGGGATTAAGGATTATGCACCATTCCAGCTACAGAATTCACTGGGTTTAAATATGGGCTAAAAGAAGAGAGTAGGCTACACATTATTTACTTGCTTGGAGTTGCTCAGACTGGATATGACCCCATTTAGCTATTAAATTTGGTGAGAAAAATTGAGCTTCCCAGCACACATTTTGGGGAAATTACCTTTTTCACTAATAGATACCAGGCAGATAACAGATCTCCAACCAATCAAATAATTGCTTTTCACTAACTGGGTCACCCTTTATATCTAGAGGGCTGAGCTAAATTGGGATTTCTATATAATATGTTATCGGGGGAAGTGTGAGATCTAATTGAATAACACTCAAATAACTTTTTGAGTGAGCAGAACTGAGTAATTCAATGTTGCTCTACCTTCCAGAACACATCTGCTTTTTTGTTTGTTTTTTAGCTTCCCAAAGAATGCTTTCTCGGTGATGATATCTAAAATATTAACAACTAAACAACTGTAATGAGCTCAGCCAGTCATCATCAATCCTGCTGGTTTCATAAACCCAGTGCACTGAACAGTACATCGGCCGGCAAATCAATCTTGCCATCTCTGTGATGATCTCCCTCAGCCCAAGATCAAAAAGAACCTGACTCATACTAACTTGTTTATCATCTGCAAAAAATAGAAACGTGATGTCTCCAGCCTTAGAGCATTGTGGGATTAGCTCTTCATGCCATGGCCTATGGACTGGGATTTTATATGAAAAAATGCTAGGGGTGGGCTAGTTTCTTTTACAAAGCTGGGGATAAAAAGGATTCACATCACTATTTTTATTCATTTGAGGCTACTATGATACTCTGTTTCTTTGCATTTTGAAGAGTCATCAAATGCATGGCATAAACTCCAGACACTTCTGAGCCATCTGCTGGCTCCTTCTTTCTCAGTGGCTGCCCTTCGTGGCTGGTGGGAAGACTCAGGGGTCTGGGTGTACTAAACCATCACCTCCATCCATTGTGCAGCTGGATATGGCCCATGGAAGTTAAGTGGCTAGTTCACCTCATGTGCTTACAAGTTGTTTTCCCTGTTATAAAGGACTTCTTTTCTTTTCAAGAAGGTCTCCTATTTTGTGTGCCTAGCTCCTCTGGTGTATTTCTATAAAATGCTGAAGGAAGATGTTTGTTATTTTTGTTTTATAACAACTAGAAAAGCATTTCTCTGAACTCAATGGCTCAGCCATACAACAGTACAGGAATGACATAGAAGTAACTTATTTTCTCATTTCTGAATATTGTGATCTTAGGTTATATGTCTTTCCCAGTATTAGAAAGGTATTGACAAACATTAAGACATTAGTGGGTTGGGTAGCAATGCAATAAAGGCTCATATATGGGTGATCAAATAGAGCAAAGAGAGAAAATTTTTCTTTTTAAGTGTCTCTCATAAGATTGCTCTAGAATTCTGAATGGAAGTCTAGGTACTTAGATGGCAGAACAGTGAGGAATTAAACTCATGGGAATATTTGTGAGGGTGGTATGTCCAAAACAGACAAATATATGTGTGTCTTTCCACAATATGAAAATTTATTGAATAACAATAAATTCACAAGCTAGGTGGTTTTGTGGGCTGCAATTTGCCAAGTAACCTTGATTTCTCTTGATAGCTGCTCATCAACAAACACAGGTCATTTTATTCCAATCCTAACTAATTATCAACTCTCAGATCATTCATTATACATCACACAATGTTCCTGTTTGTTCTCTCTCTCTCCCTCCCTCTCCATCCCCCCTCTCCCCCTCTCTCCTCCCTCCCTCCCTCTTTATCTGCCTCTCTGCCTCTCTCTCTCTCTCTCTCTCTCTCTCTCTCTCTCTCTCTCTCTCTTTCTGCATGTGTTAGACCGACAACAAAAGAGACAGAGAAGCCGAGCTGGAGTTGAAGGAGTTGAAAGGGGGCTACTCTGGGACAGAGGCAAATAGCTGATTGAGATGCAAAGAGTCTCTGTGGGAGGTGAAGGTATTGGATAAGGACTCTTGTTGGACAATTCCTGGAGATGCCAAGCCATAGGTTACAGACCTGAGCAGCACTGGGTCCAGAGAGACAAATAGGCATAAGGGTGGTCATCAGTGTGGACTTAGCTGAGGTGAAGTCATTAAGACAGTTGAGTTGTCTGCCTTCTTGTTCTCTGATGCATACGCTGAGTAATTAGATGACAAATCAATTGATGGGGTCTTGTCATCACAGTGTGAGGTGCTGTCCTCTTCATGGTGCTGTGGGATGGTCTGTATGTCAAACATGTTGCTTATTGGTCAATAAATAAAACACTGATTGGCCAGTGGTCATGCAGGAAGAAGTATAGGCGGGACAAGGAGGAGAGAATTCTGGGAAGTGAAAGGCTGAGGAGACACTGCCAGCCGCCACCATGACAAACAGCATGTGAAGATGCCGGTAAGCCACAAGCCATGTGGCAAGGTATAGATTTATAGAAATGGATTATTTTAAGATATAAGAACAGTTAGCAAGAAGCCTGCCATGGCCATACAGTTTGTATGCAATATAAGTCTCTATGTTTACTTGGTTGGGTCTGAGCTGCTGTGGGACTGGCGGGTGAGAGAGATTTGTCCTGACTGTGGGCCCGGTAGGAAAACTCTAGCTACATCATGGGGCCCACAGAAGGATGCTGTACCCTTTTCCTCAGTCTGATTAGTTCTCGGGCCTGGTTTTCCTAACGGTTCCAGTTTCCTTTGATAAATGGATAGACACATGACCTTTTTCCCTTTAAGAATAAGGTATCCATCAGTCTGTGCCTGTGGGTGGTACCAGACAGATGGTGCATCAGCCAGGTGCTGAGCCCTCCTAGCTCTATGTCTGTACTCAAAGTACAATCAAATGCTCCCTGTAAAATGGCATCTCCCCGAGCAAGGCGCTGCCGGAAAAACTAGTTTTAGCCAACATGAAGTAACCTTAGACCAGGGCAACAGCAACAATAGACATACATGCTTATGAAATTGGAAAGTGATTTATGGGCAAAGACTCACAGAACTAAATACTGTCCACATGGGTTACCAAAGCAGGAGGCCACACTTGGAAGTGACAGCTCAGAAATTGAAGAACACTAGAGGGAAAAGAACCTTTTAGAAGGGCATAAAAAGAGGTTAAGTAGGGGCAATGGAATGGAATGAAATGCCTTTGTTTATGTATCTGAGAGGTCTTCAGAGACAACCTTCTGAATTCCAAATTAGCTGAGTCATCGTCGTGGACCCTCAACTGAAGAAATAAAATAAAATGTCCAGCTCCAAGCCCTTGAAATTATCATGTTTACAGCTCAGACAGGAAAAACTGGAGAATAAGAATTCTGGTTACATGTTGAAGAGCATCTTTCCATTTCCAGATGGTGAGACATATTAGCTCAGGAGGGCAGTCCCTGAGGGAAGTCACAGAAATTGCTGTGAAGCTCTGAGAAATCACACTCCTGAAAGCAATAGAAAGCACGACAGGAGAGAATGGAAGCAAACACAGGATCAACCCATCTCCTCCCTCCTCTAGCTATTAGTCCTCTCTAATGCTGTTGGTGGCAGCAACGTTTTCTATGCCAAGTTCTTTAATCTCTATTTCTACCAGGTATGGGTCTGTCTGGCAACCCAACCCCCCTCTCCCTACACCCCTCAACAACTATCAACTCCAGTTCATGTGGTAAAATGTCTTTCTTTCCACTGATATCTCTTCTCTTCAAATACAACCTAGATAATGCCATCTAATTCAATAAATCATGACATTGTGATAGAATATCATAACTTTTCAAACCTTAAAATGAAATAATAGATCTAGTCATTGACCATTAACCTAAAATCAATAAGTAAAAAGCTGAAAAAAAAGTATGCAATAAGGACAGTTTCAGTCTCACAACACCTGAACCCACTGGTCAAATTTAGCATCAGGAAAGGGAGGCCATAAGTTCACCCTCCAGAGAAAAGTGCAACCAGTCTTATAAAGGATTCTTGTCAATTGGAATCTATATTTAATTAATTTACAGAACACTCAAGGGCTAGAGAGCTATCCCAAACAGAACCACAGTGACACAACTGGCAAAATCCAAAATATCAAAATATTTAAAGGATCAAGTGATCTCATTTCTTCAACAAATAAAAGACAAGTATGAACAAAACAAAACAGAAGAAACCAACCAACCAACCAAACAAACAAAAACCACACAGGAGTACTCTATTGAGTATGTGACTCTTAAGAGCGGTGTGTGGAACTGGTTAGAATGACATATGAGTTGTGTCTGATGAAAACAAACTATAACAGAACACATCACTGATGTGTTGGTGATGTCTGAAGCCTGTCTGGTAATTAACAGTCTGAAGAGATTCCAATACAGTACAGAAGTGGAGGTAGGATTCAATAGTGACATTTGTTTCTGTTTTGTTTTGTTTTTGTTTTTTAAGAGTTTCTTGCTTCCTATTGATGGGAATTATTGTGAGAAATATTAAGAAAGTGAAGTCTAATGTATAAGATTTGCTTCAAAATAATCAAGAGGGAAATGAGTGTAGGTTGAGATGAAAGAAAATGGGCATGAATGACGAAGTTCGGTGATATGTGCATGCTTTCTTTAAGCTACCTTTTCTATTTTATAGATGTTTGAAATGGTTTGCAATGAAAATGTTTAGGAAATTTTAATTGACAAAGAAATAGAGTCCACAGCATTGCTATACCAAAATTAATAAAGGGACTTCCTTGACAGAAGCCAGTAAAACATATGCTAGAGAAGTCAGCTGTGAGTATAGAAGCCGATTTTATTGCTGTTTTGTGTTTGGCTTTGACCCCTTTAGTGTGACAGGAGATGTTTAAACTTGCCTGCCCTAGGTTCCCCTTCTTTCCATTAGTGTTTGTAAGGATGATCACATTGTAAAACACAGGTTATAAATATAATTCAAATGTGTATATCTTGAATGATATGTTAACATGATATAGAGCATTTATATCTCTGGCTCTCATTGAAAAACTAAATGGAACTTCCTAAATAATTTATATTATTTATCAAGAAAAGACTAATATTGTTCTTACATAAGGCTATGAAAATCTTAATTTGTGAAAAATTAATTTGAAAAATGATATTCTGAGAAGCTTCTTATAATATCAATAATCATTTTATAATGTGTCAGACTATATCCAACATCTTCATGTAACTTAAAACCTTGGGCTAATATTGACTTAATTAATGAATAACCACTGGATACACAGATGATTTCTAAGGGGGATTACATTTTGAAACAGAGGCTAGTCAGTATAATTTAAATGTATATGCCTCCAAGTGTATGCTGACTGACACAGAGTTTGCATCATACCCACACGTGTGGAATTACAACCACTTCCACACACCCCTCTCAAGACTCACTCACTTAATAGATTCCCCCTGTCCTATTTTTCCTTGCCTTTTATTTGCTGAAGGAACTGGGCAGTTGACCCTTTCATTTTGTTTCTTGAACCACAGCTGATAACTCATTCACTGCCTGGTGGCACCTATGGTTGGGAACTTGATGTCATGATCCAGCCAGTCAATGACTTCTGTTAGATATTGACATCTTGTTGGAGTTAAATGGGAACAGTACAGAGTCTCTTCTCACACTCTCACACTTTCCGCTTTGTGTCCTTTTCTATTTGTGAGTTCAAATCAATTGTGAATTCTGTGTCCACTGGGGTAGAGGACAACTCTGCTGAGATCCAGAGAACAAATTTTCATATTTCTTTGTTTGCTTTGGTCTGTGGCTAAAACTATAAATGCTGTAATCCAAGAAGATCTTTTGCCCTTACTGTCAAATATGAAATGTTTTCCTACCTTTGGGGGATGCAATGAATTAAAATTTAATTTTCTTAAAGGAGCCCCAGTCTTAATACTTTACACAAATTTACAAGAAAAAAAGAAAATGAAACTAAAGCCTAAAGTGTACCAGACTTTAAGTAATAAAATTATTTTTTCAGAAAGCATGAGCTAAAGAACATTTCTGTATAAAAATACAAGTTTATACAACCAATACTTAATAATCTTTGGTTTAATAATGTGAGTTTAAGAAAGAAAAGAAATGAAGCTACTTATCTATTTCCAAATTTTATTAACATGAAATATAATAGAACACATTTATTTTTATAAGACTAGAGTTTGCTTTCTTATGAAAAACTAGCTTTGCAATTAATCTACATTATTTGTCAAGAAAAAGATAATGCTGCTATTATATAATGCGCAAGATTATGAAAATGTTAATTTGTTAAAATTTAATTTGAAAATTGATATTCTGAAATGCTTATTTTATCAGTAATCATATTATGATATGTCAGATTGAACATAATATCCAACATCCTCAGGTAACTTAAAACCTAGGACTAATATTGACTTAATTAATGATTAACCATTAGATATCCAAATGATTTTTAAGAATGATTACATTTGAAAACATAGGTTGCTAAATATAATTTAAATGTGTATATCTTGAGTGATATGTTGACATGGTGTAGAGTATTTATATCTTTTGGTCTCACTGATAAGTAAGTTTAGTTTTTCTATCATGATAAATGTGTAGAAAGGACTCTAAATGGCTGCAGAAGGGTGTGTGGTCTGTACCCATAAGCTTTGCTAGTCTGATAAAATGCTCATACATGACACAAAGGGATCAACCTCTTACATCCCAATGTTCTTCATGAAATAAAAGCTAATTGCTTTCATAACTAATTGTTGAGAGGTTCTAAAAAAACAAGGAAAGGCAGGTTACAAATAAAAAAAATTAAATAAAGTGGTTCAAAGTCCTCATAATTCAGTTCAAAAATTTGAACTGTATACTATTCTGTTGGTATTAATGGATTTTTCAGAACCTCTCAACATAGTTACTGACTCTCAGTATGCTGAAAGAATGGTATTACATATTGAGACTGCAAAATTTATCCCCAATGAATCAGAATTAACTTCACTATCTATTCAGTTACAAGATATAATCAGAAATAAGAAGCATCCCTTATATGTAACTCACACCCGATCCCATATGGGTCTGTCAGGCCCTCTAGCACAAGGTAATAATGAGATTGATAAATTATTGATAAGAAATGTGCTGGAGGCCTTAAAATTTCATAAAAACTTCATGTCCATAGTAAAGGTTAAAAAAGGATTTTTCCATAACCTGGCAACAAGCCAAGGAAATTGTAAGGAACTGTCCTACTTGTTCCTTTTACAATCAGACTCTATTACCAGCAGGATGTAACCCAAAGGGTACTCAGAGGAATGAAATCTGGCAGATGGATGTGTTTCACTTTACAGAATTTGGATAATTAAAATATGTACACCATACCATTGATACTTATTTAGGATTTCAACAGGCAACTGCTTTGCATTCTGAAAAAGCTGATTCTGTAATCACTCATTTGCTAGAAGTTATGGCCATCATGGGTATACCTGCAAAAATTAAAACTGACAATGCTCCAACATACGTCTCTGGTAAAATAAAACAGTTTTTTGCTTATTACAATATAAAGCATATTACAGGTATACCACATAATCCTACAGGCTAAGCAGTTATAGAAAGATCAAACAGAACTCTAAAGGATATGCTAAATAAACAGAAAGGGGTAACAAAACCCCCCAAAATAGACTGCATAATGCTCTATTAACTTTGAATTTTCTCAATGCTAATGAGAAAGGAACAACAGCTGCAGAGAGGCATTGGATAATAGAAAAAAACTACAAAATTAAATCAGCCTATATACTTTAAGGATGTGCTGACCTCAGAATGGAAACCAGGATGTATGTTACGTAGGGAACACTGCCAGCCACTACCATGAAAAACAAGGGTAATGTACCAGTAAGCCACAAGCCACGTGATAACTTATAGATTAATAAAAATGGGTTAATTTAAGATACAAAAACTAGATAACAAGAAGCCTACCACAGCCATTCAGTTTATAAGTAATGTAAGTCTCTGTGTGTTTAATTGGGTCTGAGTGGCTGTGGGCCCGAGTAGGACTGGAGATAACTCCAGCTACACCTAATTTTATAATATTAATTTTGAGACAATGCTGGGAATAACCGCGACAGAGAAGTATGATTATCTGGCAAAATTTTATAATTCAAGATAAAAAGTATTTTGTCTTAATGTGTTTGTTCCAAATATGAAATCTGAGGAGGATAATGCTCGTGGTTCCAAAAGATGCAAAATGTGGACAGAAAGGAGAGAATATTTTAGTTTTGTTTCTTTATTACCAAATATGGTGATTTGAAATGAGTAAAATTTGATTTTCTAACTGTTAAAATGGCAAACTAGTTTTAGAACTCATAATAGCATGTTAGTTTTTACTCTGTGTAATCCTTACAGACAACGTAGATTCCATATCTTTCCAATAATGTCCCCTGTGAAGATGTGTGTCCAGTTGAGATTTCTCTTGAAGAATCTATTCAACTAATCATTGTGTCGAAAAGAAAAATGAGGTGACCACCTAAGGTTGTGTGGCTGTTTTGTGAATAGTCCCTGGTGCTTTTTTTTCTAGCACTCATTTCATTGTGTCAAATGTACAAGTGGGAAATTTAAAAGATAGTGGCAGAAAACACCATCTTAACTCTCACACTTCAGAATCAGCAGGCTGTAAACATTTGCATCACATTTGCTTCTAGTCTGTCCATCAGTTGGACCATTGGAAGATGACGGTCCCCCCATCATTTCAAGGGCTGCTGTCCCCATTTCCTAAGAGTAATGAGTGTGCTGAATTGGGTATATAAGCTATCCAGTAGAAATATAATATTGTCCAGTAGCTCTGTTATAAAAGAAAAAGAAGCAAGTGGCATTAATAATATATTTTACATAATTCAATTATTTTGAAATATATGTTTAACAATCAACATTTAAAATATATTATTTTTTTCATCTTCAGAGTAAGTAGGTTGATTACATTCACAGCATGTCTCAATTTGGACTAGTTGCATTCCAAAGTCAAGTGGCAGTATGTACTTGGTAGTTAGAACAGGACCAGCACAACTCATCCATTTTTAAAACTATTTCATGTATATGTGTATGTGTGCACAATATACATGCAGTATAATGTTTTACAGAGTACTGTGAGTTTAAATTTACGTAAGTGATATGCTGTTGTTAATTTGTCTACATTTCTTTCTTAACATTTTATAGATAAGGCCTATATTCCCCAATGTTCTGAGAACCAGCTAACCAAATACAACCATAATGCCCTCACCTATGCCAAGATAAAAACATTGTCCCTGTGCATTCTATAAGACTTAGTGTGGATCTTTTCTCTGCATGTCTTTCTTTACTGACTTCTATAAAGCCAGCGGTTTCCTCCCCTCCAGCTTGAGCTGTTTCTCTTTAAGGAAGGCACTCCCTGTTGCAGTAGCTTAAGTAAAATCATTTCCTTAATTGTATGAACAGCTATCATTCACAACTTTGGTGCCACGTCTTAGATAAGATCATGTGTTGTTTTCATATTCCTCTTCTACCATGGATACAAAGAGGCTTCTTAGAGTCACTTCTGACTGTTACTGTACTCCATAATCTTGTTCTCTGGACTGTGCCCACTGGAAGTGTGACAACACTCAATTTTGACTCCTGCTGACTTAGTTTCTGCTTCTATTTTCTTGTGGGCTTATCGATTTGGTTGTCATTTGTTCATGGAGGTCTTAACTTTCTTATATGGCAGTAAGAGAAATCTGGGTCAGCATTTGCCTGCCCGTCTATTAAGGATCCCTAGAACAGATCTTTGATATAGACCCCAGTGTTTCCTAGTTGTATATTTATACATGATCACAGCTGAAAATTCAGAACTAAAGCTAAATTAGGTTTTCTGTGCTTATCAGTTTATGCATCTGTAACTCGAGAAGCCTTTGACTCTTGTGTGAATACTTATTAGTTCTCTGCCTCATTGTTATTGCCAGATTGGGTTATAGAATATCTTGAAGAAGCTGCATTCTTACTGGTTTACAGATAAATAATGACTTACCTAAAATTACCTGTTCCTTAAAGTTCTAGAAACAAAGATACTTGAATCTCAAATATTTTCAATATGCTCTATTCTGTACAAGGAAATAACCAGTCCACTAAGGAGGAACTCCACAGAGGGGTAGAGAATTTTTTTGGCAGGTAGCTATATATTTGATAGGGAATTAATATCCAGAATATATAAAGGACCCAAAAAATAAAGAGTCAAGAAAACAAATGATGCAATTAAAAAGGTGAGCCATGGATCTCAACAGGGAGTTGGCCGAAGAAGAAATAAAAAAAATGACTAAGAAATATCTCAAAAAGTATTCCTTCCTACCTTTTAGAGAAATATAAATTTAAACTACTTTGAGATTCCAGCTTACCCTCTATCAAAATGCCTAAGATCAAGAAAACCAATGCTGGAGAGGATGCCAGGAAGGGGAACACTCACTCACTGTTGATGGGATTGCAAACTGGTGCGGTCTCTATGGAAATCAGCTTGGGAAATTCTCAAAAACTGAAAATAGACCTATGATATGACCCAACTATATCACTGCTCAACATTTGCCTCAAAGGATGCAACATCCTATTCCACAGATACTCACTCAGACTGGTTCACTGCCTCACTATTGACAAGAGTTAGGGATCAGAAACAAACTAAATGTCCTCTAACTGGTGAACAGATAATGAAAACGTGGCACATAGACACAACAAAATGCTTTTCAGCTATTTAAAAAAATGAAATGTGCAGGTAAGTGGATGGAATAAGGAAAATTACACTGAGTGAGATAACCCAGACCTTGAAAGACTAATGCTACATGTTCTTATGTGTAAATCCTAGCTCGGAATCTTTAGATATGAGCATATAACCTGGAATTGCAGGTACCAGGAATAAAAGGTACCATGGTTGGTGTAGGAAGGACTTTTCTGATTCAAGATCTGTATCTTCTCTGACTTGTGAAGGTAGCATTAAGTCTGATATCTACACTGAATATTACATATCTACCTAGAATATGCTCTATAGAGGGAATAAGGCATAGGTGCTATGAAGGAGAAATGGAAAAAAACATTGGGGGAAACTGTCCTGGGGAAGTAGGGTGGAGGCAACATAGATAAGGAGGGAGGAGGGGTAAATAACACAAAGGACATATGAAAAAGCCATAGGAAGTCATATTGTATTTACTTAAAATTAATACACATTTTCTAAACGAAGTTACACCATTTGTGGTAACAATGCTCACCTAAAGAGCCATGTACTCTATAACTAAAACCCCATTGTCAGGAATGGTGTCTTAATTAGGGTTTCTATTTCTGTAAAGAGACACCATGACCATGGCAACTCTTATAAAGTAGAACACTTAACAGTGTTGGCTGGCTTACAATTCAGAGGTTTAGTCCATTATCATCATGGTGGGAAGCAAGGCAGTATGCAGGCAGACATGGTGCTGGAGAAGGAGCTGAGAGTTCTTCCAAGTTGATTCACAGGCAATAGGAAGTGGTCTGTCTCACTGGGTGTGGCTTGAGCATATATGAAACCTCAAGGCCCGCCTCCACAGTGACACACTTCCTCTAACAAGACCACACCTACTCCAACAAGGCCACACATCCTAATAGTGTCACTCTCTTTGGAGGGCCATTTTCTTACAGGGGAGTCTAAGAAATTCCCCAAACAATACAAGCTATTATCATTGCCCTTGGTTTCTATGGTTGTTAGTTTTCTAATCAACACTAAACGAACTCAGCAGGTGGTATTTATTAACTTTTATGTGTGCATATATGTATATGTGTGTATAGCTATATATTTATATATATGTAAAAATAATAAATAGCAAGAGGCAATGAAGCTGAGAAGGAGTGGGAGGTATAGGAGGAGTTGGAGGAAGGAGAGGCAGTAGAGAAGTGATGTGAATACAGTACTCATAAGTTAAATTCTTAAAGAAGTGAAAAATTTTGAAAGTACATCCTTATAGAAACTAACTTGGCTATGCTTTAGGAATCCAAATTTGTATAATCTAGGTAAATCCTGTTAAATAAAATGGTATGATTTTTTTGATGTAATAAAACACCTGACTTTTCTGATTCAAGATCTGCATCTTCTCTGACTTGTGAAGGTAGCATTAAGTCTGATATCTACACTGAATATTACATATCTACTTAGAATATTCTGTGCAGATGTGTACGGTCTGCTGATTAAACTAGTTTACTAATGTCTAATGTTATAAATATTTGCACTTATGAAAGTGCAAATTTATGCTTAGCCAAATAAAATCATGATTACAGTCAGTTTTATTTCTACAGTAACTATGTTTCACTGCATACTAATTTGAAGATACTTTGGAAGGTCATTATCTGCTTAAATCCTCAGTTTTTCACTAAATTATGTTAATATATTTTCATTGGCTCTCTAGACAATTTCTAAATAACTTGGGACACCAAAACATTAGCAAATAAGTATAATATGAGGTTTATATGCTTTTTTCCTACTTACATATTCTAGGAAAACTATATTGACTATATTGTTTTTTTTTAACTTTTTAATTGATTCTTTGTTGTTTTTACATCACGCATGCTGATCCCACACATCTTTTCGTGCCAGCACGTAGGCAGTTGGGACTAGACTCGCGTAAGACAAAAGAAAAGTTATCGGTGGAGGCTGAATGATAAACAATAAGACAAAAAAATTTCAGTGTGGAAGCTGTGGTGTGGCCCAGTGAGTCACACAGTGTACCCCTTAGTCCATACATCTTTACTTGTAAGTGTTCTTTGCAATAGATTGTTGGTCTAGCTTGAGGCCTCTGGCTTCTGCTACCCTACTGAACCCTCACTGGGACTCCTCCTGGATATCCTGTTGTTATCCGGTGTCATGGGGATCCAGTATCTTTGGATCTAAAGACCCTGTCCCTTCACATACTCCAGCAGTTCATAGATGAGGTGAATGTTGGGGTGGGCTATATTGTTAGGGAGCATGTTTATTTTTACTGTTTTCCAAAGTTATACTTGAAGGATGTGTTACATATATATTATTATATACTATATATGGCTGTAGGAGTTGTGAGTTGCATATTCATGAACACAGCATATCTGCTTGAAATTACTGCTGCATAAGAAATTTCATTTTGCCTTCTACTTTTTTCTATAAATGACAAGTAATACACATCTGAATGTGACTCTACGGGGAGCAAAAGGGGACATTCTCATGCTCTTTTCATAGGATGCTTTCTGTTTTTAAAAATAGAGTTATTTTTGTTATTTTGTCTTAAGATGAAATGATGAGTTATTATGTGGCCCACTGAAGGGAAACTTGATTTAGCTTAGTTAGACTCTGCTAAGGTCTGATAGAATTACTTGTGAGATTTATTATTATTTGTTTAAAGAACATGTGAGGGTTAATTTTGATTGCCATTTGTTTGGATTAGGAAACACCCATGACCCTAATGAGACACAGCTTTTGATGTATCTGTGAGGGAGGGTCATTCCGATGACACTTAGCTGAGGAGCTCAGCTCCTCCATGAGTGTGGGCTGAACCACCTCCAGGGTCCAGGGCTGAATCAGAGTGGGGGAAGGAATGCCAGAATTTCCTTGTGTCTGCTCCCTGACCAGCCTAGATCTGAAGAAGCAGCTTCAAACTCCTGCTGCCACAGTAGGAAGCCGCTCCCTGTCCCATTTTACAAGTTAAATATGGAAGTGCCCCAAGCTGTGAGGCAAAATAAATGCTACTTCACTTATTTCTCATCAGGTATTTTAAAGAAATGAGCACAGAGTCTTTGTTTGTATCTCCCACAAGAGATGGCAATCAGTATATCACTAAGAAAGTCTCCCACCCTTTCATCTGAGGCCTGTCTGTCCTTCCTCATAGTGTTCTTGGTTACCTGCCTCTCTAAACCCTCAGTGTTCTGTGGTGATATTGTGTTCCCCAAAATATTGTGCACCCTAATAAACTTATCTGGGGTCAGAGAACAGAGCAGCCACTAGATAGACATAGAGGCCAGAAAATGGTGGCACACACAGCTTTAATCCTAGCATTTCAGAGGCAGAGATCTGTCTGGATCTCTGTGAGTTCAAAGCCACACTGGAAACAGCCAGGCATGGTAGCAAGAGCCTTTAATCCCAGGAAGTGATGGCAGGAAGCAGAAAGGTATTTAAGGCGTGAGGACAAGGAACTAGAACCTGGTTAAGCTTTTAGGCTTTTAGCAGCAGTCAGCTGAGATCCATTCAGATGAGGACACAGAAGCTTCCAGTTTGAGGAAACAGGATCGGCTGAGAATTGGCAAGGTGAGGTTAGCTGTGGCTTGTTCTGCTTCTCTGATCTTTCAGCATTCACCCTAATACCTGGCCCTGAGTATTTTTTTTATTTAAAAGACCTTTTAAGATTCATGTTACAGTGTTCTGTCTTCATTTACAGGGGTCCTCCTAGGTCAATAGCCTGAGTACAGCTATCTCCCTATACATCCAGTGCATTTTGTCACCTCCCATCCTCACGGGTACACTCCTGAACTCAAATTATCATTGACAAGTCAATAAATGGATCAAATGATAGGCATAAAAAGATGACAAAGTGGCCAACTGTGATTATGAAAATGTGCCTTGGAATAAGATAAGAAAGTAAGAAGTTCTGTTGCACGAATCCTAAATGGTCTTATAATAAAATCCCGGAGTCAGATATTGGGGTAAATGCTGAAAGATCAGAGGAAACAAGCCACAGCTGCTTCTCGCCTTGCCAACTCCTCAGCCAAAAAGAGATCCTGTCTCTGCTAATTCTCAGACTGAATGCCTCTGAATCCTCAGCAGAAAGGGCTGAGTTCCTGTCTCCTCCCGCCTTATATGCCTTTCTCTGCCCAGCCATATCACTTCCTGTCTCAACCTTCCTAGTGCTGGGATTAATGGTGTGTGTGCCTCCCATATACTGGGAGCAAAGGCATGAGATTCCAAGTCCTGGGATTAAAGGTGTGTGCTACCACTGCCTGGCCTCTACGTTTAATCTAGTGGTTGGCTCTGTCCTCTGATCATCAGGCAAATTTTACTTGTTAGAGTACAAACAAAATATCATCACAAAGTTCAGCTTACTGAGAGCCCCCAAGAAGACTTAAACTGTTTTTCCACAGTCAATGCTCCTTGAGGAGGCTAGAAACACGGAAACACAGTATTATTCTACATTTCCAAACTTCAACAAGACATTGTGAAAATGGTTAGAACCAAATGCCTAAATTCTACCCCTGCTACCACTGGATCTGTGATAAAGAGTAAATGTTATTAAACTTCAAAGTTCTGCCAGCCAACATGGAGGACCCATGGCAGAGTGCTGTTGTCATAAACTATGGGGGAAGGGATGAAGGACTCACAGCAGAGTGCTGATGTCATAAACTATGACGGAAGGGCTGGTGTGTGATACTTCAAGAGAAGCTTCTTGTCCCAAAAAACAAAGGCACATCCAAAGAGAAGGAGGGGGATCTAAGGTCATCAGCAATAGCTCCTGTGGTCCTGGAATGAGTCCGCAGTAGAGGCTGGATCATACAATCAACAGCACAAAGCATAGGTTCTGGAAAACAAGGCATGCTGCCTGACCCACCGGAATGCACAAGAGAGCCAGGTCCAGTCAAGGGTGAGGGAGGTGCTTCGGCGGCAGCACATCATTTTGAGCATCCAGTGTGGTATAAAAAGGACAGGTAGGGACCTGCCAGTCCCAGTGAAGAGCACAGGCATGCCAAGCTGGGCTTGCATGGTGAGCTAAGAGATTCAGATTGTGATCTGGTATCAGACTAGGTTTTGGGCAATGACAGCTGATGTAGCAGAGTCAGAAATGCATGTTCAAAACTGGGTGGGACAAAGAGGTCAATGTGGACACTGTGCCAGAGGCTGGACCCTTTGAGCCTCACTTGATCCCAGGGTGATGTCATAGTAAATCAGTCACCTTGGAATTCCATGGCTTCAAGAGAAAAGACAGCACAATGGAATCTCCAGGATTGGTTTAGCATGCACAGAAGACATAAAACATTTAGCTGAAGATGGATCAACAATTTTGAATCAATATGATTAAGGTGCTTTTCTCCCACAACTGGTAGAAACACCACTCTTACAATGCATTCCCTTTATTTTAGGAAGATCACATCTCTGCGCACCTGCATTTGTGGATGTGAAATGTTATACCATCAAACTATGAGCAGAAACCAGCAAAGTTTCAGGAAGGAAAGATTGTTTTTGTCTGAATTGAAACAGATGACAGGATAAGAATGCCTCTCAGATTTCCTAGAGTGACATGTCATTTTTAAGGAACTGGCATGGTAGGAGTTCAAAGTACTCTCATCCAATGCAAAAGACAATGGGGCAGTTGGACTAGATTTTCAGATACCTTTTCTTTGTCTGACTCTGGAATTGGTGGGTAAATGTTTGCAGACCCTGTATTTTCTTGAGTAAATCACCTATCTAAATAGGGTTGTCCTTGAAATATAAAGTAAAAACCAAAGACTTGGAATTTAATATAGTCCATGGAAATTTAGGAGGCCAGACTCCTGGGTCTGTGCAGGTAACAAATCAGAGTGCTTTTGCAAAATATTCCCCCTTGATTAAAAAGGCAATGTGGGATGTTGATAGTCTCCTAGCTACTTAGTTAATGCAGATTAACCTCCCGAAAAGCTATCTTTGAACTTTTGTGCAGGGTAGAAGATAGGTTGATTGGTTTTCTTAGGATCTCTGAACACATCCATCCATCCATACACACACACACACACACACACACACACACACACACACACGCGCACAATCTTGTAGATACCATCAGCTTGTTTATTTACTTCAAGCATAACCAGGCTCTCTGGACCTATCCCATCAGTTTTCAGGAAAACCCTCTTGGGATTAGTGTCTCTAATGCTTGCACTCTGGAGGCTGAGGTAAGATCTCCTGTAGTTCAAAGCAAGCCATCTTGAATTATGTAGACTCCATCTCAAAGTAACAAAAACAGAACTACAAACTCCTTCAAATTGTTCAGTGTCAACTGTGTGTGTCCCAGGGAAGACTCACCCTGGAAAACTCTAGACTCTGAAACCAAGGGAAGTGATAACAATCCTTGGTAGCAGGCTCCATCAATATGATATTGATGCCCAAGATCTTACTCCCTTACAAGATAGTGACATTACTGGTGACTTCACATCATCAATACCTAAGTTGGTCTTGATGGGACCAACAGACATCTTCTGGTTAGCGGCAAAAGTTGAGCCTGTTGGGAATATAGGTCAAATGGTACTGTACTTGCTAGAGGCATAAACATATCCAGCGTAGGGTTTATATTTAAGAGTCAATTGGTATTAACCATAGACTCCTAAACAGAATCAAGACCATGCAAAGATTTGTTTTTAATGCATAAAGCAGGATATATTGGAACAGAGGCAACATCAAGGTGAGTCCATGAGGACAGGCCTGGCATTGGGCAGACATCTATGATATAGTCTATAACTGTGGCATATTCCTAATAGCACATGTACAAAAGTCTGCTGATAGATTTTTCCATGAAGTACATCTCAGTTAGCCTACGTCGAATTCCTTAATGTAGGTGAGGCAGGTTTTTCCTAAGATCAAATGCCATCTGTTCTCCCTCTTTTTTTTATTTTGTCCTTGAGACATGGCCTTTCTCTATAGCCTAGGCTGGCCTTGAACTCATGATTTTTTCATCCTCCCAAGTGTTGAGATTACAGCTGTAGCCACCACACTAGATTCAGTCCAATGTCCTCTTACCTAATGTTGTCTTACTTAATCTCCAAGTCTGTAAACTGTTGTATGAATCCTGAGGCAGAGAACTTACATTTTACTAAAAGGAAAAAGTAGTCCTGCACTATGTCAAATCCCTGAGACAGCGGAGTCCTTCCCATCAGGGTGAAGAAGTCTGTTCCCGTCTCTCTGCTGATGTTCTTAGGAATTAAGGAAGTGGATACCATTCCACCATCACAATGCCAGGCAGTGCCTGAGGTGCTTCTGTCCGCTGCCTTTCCTTTCTCACTTTTTAAATTACTTTGGGAGCCCAGCTCCATTAAAATACACTCAGCCTGCCCAGTTTCTGACAGAGATGTATGGGCTCTTCATGTGAGCTAATAACATAGCACACCAACAGACCAAGACCCAGCTGCCCCTTCATACTTGGATCTTCAGATCATTTGTTCACACTTATTTGCAGAGGAGATTGAGAGCTGCCTCCGGGAAGGACATAGAAAGACATTGTCAACTGAGGATGACATCACTTTCTTGTCTGTCACACCAGTTACAGCCACAGAATGTTCACACTCTCACCCAAACAGAAACTCCCACTGTGTTTTGTCCTGAGCTTCCTTAGTAACAGCTAAATGGATATCTTACATTTCTCAAGTATGGCAGGGAGGACCCTGGCACCTTTCTTTTTTTTTTTTTTTTTTTTTGGTTTTTTTCGAGACAGGGTTTCTCTGTGTAGCTTTGCGCCTTTCCTGGAACTCACTTGGTAGCCCAGGCTGGCCTCGAACTCACAAAGATCCGCCTGGCTCTGCCTCCCGAGTGCTGGGATTAAAGGCGTGCGCCACCACCGCCCAGCCCCTGGCACCTTTCTTAAGAGGTCTTTGAACCATTGCTCATTCTTATGGTATTGTCTAGATGAGATATGGCCATCCCTGACTGTGTGACTCTTGAAAGTTTACTTAATATGTTATTGTGAGATTTAAAGAAGTTAACACATACACCAAAGTGCCAGGCACAGGCTGGACCATATAATGGTTGCAGTATTATTAGAATGGCTAGAAAAATTGGGACAGTTATTTTCCTCTGTCTCCTGTTGTTTTCTTAGGAAGGTTATGTTATATCATATGGGTGCTCTGTTTCTTCCTCTGTGCAATGATGCTGGAAACCAAGTTCCACACA
Source organism: Peromyscus nudipes (assembly GCA_902168325.1). Classification (NCBI taxonomy): domain Eukaryota; kingdom Metazoa; phylum Chordata; class Mammalia; order Rodentia; family Cricetidae; genus Peromyscus; species Peromyscus nudipes. The sequence continues at coordinate 27,738 of CABHPH010000170.1, forward strand.
ACTTTGCAGAAACAGTTTGCACATTTTGTTTTGGATAGTCTCAGAGTCCATCTCATAATGGTCAATATGGAAAAGTTCAACTAGAATATCTCAATCCAAGTCAAAACCTGCTTAAATGTTACCAAATGAATGACAATACTTTTGCCCACGAAGTGGGGAAGCTGCTTCCTTGCCTCATCCATGTGTTCCAGGGCTACCCTGTCCCCATATAAAGGGACAAACAACCATAGATAAAACCCTCTGAAGCCATGAGCAAAATAATAATAATAATAATAATAATAATAATAATAATAATAGTAATAATAGTAATAATCAGCCTTTCCTCTCCAGTTGTTTATGACTGCTATTTTGGTCACAGTGACAAAAGTCAACTAATGCCACAATTCAGACATAGGTGCCATAACAAATGTTTCAAAAGTCAGAAATATTTAGGCTTTTATTCAAATGCATACAGGTGGACTGAAACCGGTTTGTGTTCCAGCATTTTTTTTTTCCTATGGATTTCACATAATTTTAAGCACTGAACATCAGGTCAGAGGAAGGGTTTGGAGTAATGCTCAGGACCACAAGATGAGGTGCCTTTTCATCCCACATTTCATCCCATTGCATCCTCACTGTCTGAAACATCACCAAGTGAGAAGATCTCTATATAGCTCTAATAAAAAAGGACCTTACAACCCTGCTTCTGGAAGAGGGGAAAGGTGCCATTGACTGAATTCCAGGCCAAGAGCTTATATTAAAACCAGGACTGAAGGTAAATTTCCACCTGTTTGATATATATTCTTTCTGAGTGCCACAGACTACACACCAATAGTATGAAGACATGAACAAAGAGGATGGAGCTATGGCTTTGTGAGTACCTCCTGACATTCCCATTTAATTCATTGCTTGCCTCTATTTTATAAAGTAGAACATTGGAAGTCAAAAAGAGACTTGTTTTCCAAGTTTGCTCTCTGACAGTGTTGGGACTAGGGTTTTAATCCACATTCTTGGACTCTTAAAGTTGATTTTCCTTTCTGCCATGTAATGGGAGATTGCTCTCCAAACCCAGTACATATTCAATTTAGTTTTCTCCTTTGGGACACAGCCTTGCAAGTTGTGCATTGCTGTCTTAGACTAGGTTTATTTAGAGGCCAGCCTTACACTAGAAATTGAGCGCATGGTATTAATGTGGATGGGAATTTTAGGCAGGCTTCTCAGGGGAGTGGAGAACAGAAACACGGTCAGATGGGAGTCAGTGTAGGGACCAGAGAAACTGGTCTGTGCACTTACAGATTGTGGACATGCTCTAAGTAGAGTCTGCTAGACACTGTCCCTGGCACAATGGTGGGAGTGGATGAACGCACTGCCTCCCTGGCGTATTTCCTTTGTAACACATTTCAGTTCTTTCCAGCAAGCATCTGAGTTACTGCCACCTCCAGTGACCTTTTTCCTTTCAGCTCGAAGCTCCTCTGCTCTCCAGCGTGTGTAACATTCAGCTTGGGCTTCAAAGCGGCTTCTCTCACCTTCCCACCTGCCTGTGGTGGTCTCTCCCCTGCCTTATTTTGATTTAATCACCCCTGTAAAGGCCCCTTCTTCAAAGAAGGCTACATTCTGACGCTGAGAGGGTAAAGGCTTTACTATGTGGATTTAGAAGCAGGGCGGGATAGAAATTAGCTCACAGCAGTACATATATGGAAGAGTAAATCAGGAACATGGAACTGTCACATTAGGTTTAGAAATCATCTGAGGATTTTTATTTCTTTTCAAATGGCTGTCATATTTAAAATAATTTGGCATCTGAAATTCTGGAAGATTAGCTTCCTGAGCAAATGTGATTTGTATAGCAATCAT
>CABHPH010000171.1:7679-56251 GCA_902168325.1 Peromyscus nudipes
TCATGCCTGTAATCCCAGTCTTTGGGAGAGGTGAGCATGCCACTTTCTTTTAGTTTGAGGTCCGATTGGTCCATATAGTGAGTTCCAGGATGCCCAGGGATATGTAGAGATACCCTATTTCCAAAAACTTCCAAAAAGGAAAAGGAATCTCAAATTAATGAAGTTATCCTAATATAATCTGACTGGACTCTGACTGGTTTCAACCAACACATTTGTTATCTTTACTCATGATAAGGGAACTTCATTAGCAATGAAATATGACACAATATGGAGAGTCCTTTTACAGACATATAGAAAGTCAATGAATTCTTTGAAAACCATCTGAGGACTTTCATCACTTTTAAAAGAGAGAAGACAAAAAGAGCAATGCAGAATTTTCATCTTTGGTTCTTTAATGACATATTTGGGAGCTGAAGAATGTACTCAGTATTACTCTTCTTAGATACCACAGTTTGGTTCATAGCATCTACCTCAAATGGCTCAGAACTACTTGTATATGCAGATCCAGGAGATCTGATGCATTCTTCTGGCCTCCTAGAGCACCAGATATGCAAAGGATAAAAAGACAGATATGTATGCATGTCCATATTTAAAAAAACTGTTTTCACCATCTATATGTTATTTTCAAAAAAGGATTAAATTTAATGTAGACATATAAGTTTAGCCAGTTCATATATATATATAAAATCAGTTGTATGCCAGGTGCCAGTAGGGGCCACAAGAGTGTCTGTTTCTCAGTACCTGTAGTTACAGACAGTTGTGAGCTGTCTCTTGGTGCTTGGGAATCAAAGACAGGCCCCTGTGGATGAACAGTCAATTCTCATAAGTGTTGAGCAAACTATTTAGCCACAAGAACATTTCATTAAAACAGTAAAATGTTAATGGACAATCCTCAATTCATCTTTACCTCAGCCCTGATGATCCAGAAGAGATACAAGCTGATAGAATCATTAATTAATTTAGATTGCATGCTTAAATAAGTTTCCATGCCTAAATATCCACAAAATGAGAGAAGAGTACAAAATGATCAGGAGTGGAACTGACAGTCCAAGTCTTTTAAAAGTAGCTGAATGCTTGACCAAAGCCACAAGACTTAGTTTATCATCAGTGTCATAAATGAGCAGCAATGTGTACTCTTGCTGGAATTTATAACTCCTATACAGAGACAAAAAGAACTTGCAGGTAAAAAAACTGATCTATCAGAAGGAGATCATATTCTGCTTCCATGATGCCCAAAAAAATCTTCAGTTAGGAACATTTTTTTTGATGTGACTTCAGATGACATCCAGGTTGTCAGTAGATCCTGAGACTGAAACAGAAGTCACTCTAAGAGTGGGACACTCAGACATTTACAAAGAGCTGTAAAGTGTGGAGGGATTGTTAGTGAGGGAAATTTGGGTGTAAAAGCCAAAATATCAAATGCTCAGAGAACAATACTTGGTGTGTTCCTGAGGACAAGCTGATTCCTTCTGTGTCCTCTTTATCCACTCACCTGTGATGGGTTAGCCAAATCCAGGTCTTCTACTTTTTTTTGGCAAATACCTGTACCTGTCAATGACAATAACCTACTGTCCCCACTTTGCATCTCTCCTTAGACCTTAATGTGCCTCACTCTCCAAGGTGACATCTCTGTAATAAGATCTTCAGAATAAGCATATTCTGAAGTCATTTATATCACTTTCTTTGACTAAAAATTAGTGAGACAGTGGACCCCATGAACTTGTAATTTCTCTGAGAATCTCATTGTGGGAAAAGACTGAGTCCTCAGGATGAAAATGTTTCTAGAATCATTTACTCCTTATCAGACCACATGGCTGGAGAGACAGGACCTGAAAATGGGGGAAGGATTTAGAGATGGGAAAATTCATTATATGACTTCATTAGATTACTCAATTTTGTTTATCTTTTGCCTTCTATCTAAACCTTTTAAGCCATCAAGAATGCATTAGGTACCTTAAATATTCATAACCAAATTAGAATAACTGAATAAGTATCATGTTTTCCTTGTTCATTAGTAATGTCCTTTTTTTATTTTTGATTCTTTACTTCTTCCTTCCTTCCTTCCTTTCTTCTTTTTGTTTTAAAGTATAATATGAGTAAATATCCTTGTCTGACCAAGGACTCACTGTATAGATTAAACTATCCTAGGACACCAGAGATCTGCCTACCTTGTTTCCAGAGTGACTGCATTATAAGTGGGCACATCACAAGTGGATAATGTGGTCTAACAAAGGGCTTAGTGAGGATGAACGTCTGAGCCTGGTATCAAGAGTACAGGCTGTGGCCCTTACTACAGTAACAGAAGATGGCTCCCATAAAATTGATCCCTCCTGCTTTCAAGTCTACTGTCTTCCAATTAAGACCAATATTGTTTTACTTTATCATGGATTCTGTTATAACTCATGAAGGGAGTAGAGAGGGTTCTGTCTGTATTCTCCAGATGATGAAACTCACATTTAAAGAAATATTTGATTTTGTATATGGTTAAGCGTAATTGCTTATCTCACTCATCCTGTTATTCTAATGCCTTACTAAATAAATTTGAAGCCTCCTAGATGAGACATAATGACTCAGACATGTATTCATGGTATTTAGAAATTAGAAGTAGAAATTGTGCTCTTTCCCATCTTGCAAGATGGCGGGCGAAAAGGGCTAAAAGCCTGACACAAAAGAGAAGAAACCTGCGACCAAGAAGGCTGGCGGTGATGCCCCTGCTGCTGGTGCCTGTGCTGCCAAAAAAGGGTGACCCTAAGGTTAAAATGACCAAGAAGGGGAAGCCCCACTGCAGCCGGAACTCTGTCCTGGTTAGAGGAATCGGCAGGTACTCCCGATCTGCTATGTATTCCAGAAAGGCCTTGTACAAAAGAAAGTACTCAGCTGCAAAAAACAAAGGTTGAAAAGAAGAAGAAAAAGGAAAAGGTCCTTGGTACTGTCACAAAACCGGTTGGTGATTACAAGAACGGTGGTACCTGGGTGGTGAAGCTTCGAAAAATGCCCAGGTGATATTCTACCGAAGATGTGCCTGGGAAGCTGCTGAGCCATGGCAAAAAGCACGTGAGAAGGCTTTGGGCCAGCATCACTCCTGGGGCCGTCCTGATCATCTTCACCGGTTTATACAAAGTATTCTAGGCTGGGCCTTGTTGCTCAGTGAGAAGGCAAAAGAAACAGGGCCATGAATGGTTCAGTTCAGTCCAGAGATTTTAATGTGAAGTGGCATTGCAGAGGTACTTGTGAAAGAATAGGAATTCATTGTCCACATATTACAACCAGTGGGGGTCACAGTACAGAAAGGGAGGGATGGAAAGGAGGCATGAAATTTTCCAGTTTTTTCTGTAGTTTGGGTTGCCAATATGCCAATTAATCAATTATCTGTGATCGATAAATGTCCTGAGGGATCATTTATTGGACTCCAATAACAGGGTCACTTGTCCAGGAGATTGACACATCCCCACTAAAATGTTACTTCTGTACCCAGGACAAAGATTCTATTCTCCTGACCAAGGTCCCTTTTAATAGGCCTTCATTACTACTTTTAACTTTCCTCCTTCCAAAGGCATGTAGAATCACTCATCATCAGAGGTCAGAGCTAACAAAACACTTTGGCATCTTTGGCTTTTGTCAAGGTTGAAATCTTCAGAGTACCAGAGATACTTCTGGCTGTTAGTTAAGAAAACAACTTCTTACTTTTCTTTGTGGTTTCTTTTTACTCTAAATTGTCTAGTTGATTTTTACCTCCAGTTCTTATCAGAACTCCCTCTAAAGTTTTAAGCCTAACTGCCTTCATGGGATGGGGCAGCTACTGATGTGTTTTCTCCCAACTGAATTTCACTTATCGGGTAGAAGTATTAAGAGACCCTTCCAGAGGGCCCCTTGTCAAGATCAAAGTCTCAATTGTAGACAAGAAAGGAATTCCTTTACTGGTGTCCAGGAAAGGCCTCTAACATGCTGCTCAAGGGTCCATTACAGGGTCACAACCTACATTGAGTCCTAGTGTGCCATGAAGGTATCATAATTCTACAACAGCTGCATTTCCAGTCTTTTTGAACATGAGTTTTGTGACAAGCGCTCCTGTATTGATAGAGATGGATTTGAACCCTGTCTGTAGCCCCACAGGGCATTTCCCTTGTTATTCTCCTGACTAATCACCCTAAATTCATGGATTACAGGCCTGCAACACCACAGAGTTCTAAAATTACCAGTTTTAGTCATATAGTGGGCTGTCCATTGCAGTAAAAGCAGAAAGATTTGTGTGTGCAGCATGACTTCTCCTTCAGATCAGAAGAGTAGGAACAGTGTACTGCAGCAGGAAACAAACTTGAAAATACCTAGCTACTGTCTTGATGTCAAATCTTTGTGTCTCTTGTCCCTTTTATTTGCCATTCCCCCTTCTAGGGTCTCTGCTGAAGATCCCGCTGCCTGGGACAACTGGCGCCCAATGTGGGTCTTGAGGATGTGGAGGAGTGATGAATGTAGTCACACACCAGGGTAGGCCTGCCTAAGAGTTGGACCACTGTGGAATATGACTCCAAAAGAGAAGGTCTGTTCAGTGTTTGCCACGGAAATGTCCGTCCATAAGATAGATCCAGAGGAATTGCCACGTGACAATGCAAGGTAAGTTTACCATGGGACAAGCATTTAGTAAACAAGATTTGTTTATTTTGGGACTAGAACTGTCTCTCAAGACATGAGGAACAAGGGTCAAAAAGAAAGATTTAAACATTTTTTCTTGACTATATTGGAGATGTCTGTCCTTGGTTTCCCCAAGAAGGGACCATAGAGGAAAAGCACTGGAGACAGCTTGGTGACTGTTTACATGATTTTCACCAGACCTTTGGTCCTGAAAACGTCCTCATTCAAAGCTTTTCCTACTGGAATTTAATTAATGATGTCTTAAAAACTTATAATCATTTCCCTGAAGTTCAAAAATTAATTAAGGAGGGAGAAAAAGCCCTAAAAGAGTCCTCCTGTCCACCCTCTTTCAGTATTAAAATTCCTGAACCACCCACATCTAAAATTGTCATGGCTGCCCTGTCACCCACCAAGAACAACCACCCTCCCCCACTTTCCCTCACAGCAAATATATCCTTTCCTCAAAAATTTTGATGGTGATTTAACTCAAGAGAAGGAAACCTCTTTAGAGGAGGGAGCTGAGAAGTATCATAATCCTGATTGTCCCCTTTCCTGAAACATGCCCTCCACCAAACTTCCTCCTTTTAAAACCCCTCCCTACCAGTTTCCACCACAGGGTGTGATGGCCTCTGCACCACCCTTTTGTGCACCAGTTATTGAGGATGAGGAAACCTCTGCTCTCTTACAAAGAGCTAAGAATCTTCTCCTCACTGAGGTTTCCTCCCTCAGGGAGGTCCTCCAACAAAACCGTGAACATCTTCAACTCATAAAAGAACTCCATGCTGTTGACAAAAAATTAACCACATCAGCCTTAAAATCTCAAGAAGATCTTAAAAATAGCCTAGTGGATACTAAAAAGAGCCCAAAAAATGTACCCACAAAAACAAATCTAAAACGGGCTCCTCCAGCTAAAGCTCCTCACTCTCTCTATGTCTTCCCAGTAACCTAAACAATTTCCAAAAATTATTATGTGATATTCAATGGCTCAGACTTTATTTAAAACTTACCACTGATGAACTGGTCCCCCTTAATGAGATTTTAAAAGGAGACTCAAAACCTCCATCCACCAGAAAACTTATGCGTGAGGCCCAGGCCTCTCTGACTCTAGTCAATAAAGCTATTCAAAACCAAACTGTTTTTCAGATATCCTGTTCTGACCCCCTGTTATACATAGCTTTTGCAACATCCCATGTCCCCACAGGAGTCTTCTGGCAACAAATAACCATCAGAGAAGAAAAAGAGGGAATCCCCTACTCTGGGTCCACCTACCCACCTCTCCCTCAAAGGTCCTGGCCACTTATCCATCTTTAAGGCCCAAGCTAATTATTAAGGGTAGAGAAACAGGTCACCAATACTTTGGAAAAGATCCTGACTCCATAGTCATCCCCTATACGTGAGAACAATTAGATTGGCTGCTTCAAAAAATGATGAGTGGCCCATTGCCTGCTCCTCCTTCCTTGGTACAATCAATAACCATTATCCTAGTGAACCCTTGTTACAGTTTGCCAGAATTCATCCCTTTGTTTTCCCCAAATTAACTGCCTCATAATCTATAAGGGAGGCTCCCCTGAAATTTAGAGATGACTCAGCCAATGCAATTGCTGCTTATGTTGTGGATGGAAAGGCTACCTCCTGCCTCTCCCCATATTCCTCAGCACAACTTGTTGAACTTTATGCTGTCATTCAAGATTTTCAACTATTTCATTCTCACCCTTTAATTTGTATACTGATAGTGCTTATGTTGCCCATTCTGTTCCCTTATTGGAAACTGTTCCCTTTATTAAACCCTCCACCAATGCAGCTCCACTTTTTCTTCAGCTGCGCTCCTTGATTATGGCTAGACAGTGCCCCTCTTTTATTGGCCATCTTTGAGCATATTTAAAATTGCCTTGTCCTCTATCTAAAGGAAATGTTTTGGCTGATGCAGCCACACAATAAGTTTTTCCTGTTCTTGCAGGGTCCCTTTCTCAGGCTGTCCAAACACACTCTCTTCACCATTTAAGTGCTCATTCCCTTCATTTGTTGTTTCGGCTTACCCGTGAACAGGCCTGAGCAATTGTTTAAAATTGCACTGACTGTGCTGTCTCCCTCCTTGTTAAATATCTGGGAGTTAACCCCTGGGGCTTGGTTCCCAATGAAAACTGGGAAATGGATGTTACTCATTTAATTGAACTTGGCAAACTTAAATACATACATGTTACAGTTGATACCTATAGTGGTTTTATATTTGCCTCTCTCCAGGCTGAAGAGGCCTCCAAAAATATTATTTCCCATATTTGACAATGCATTTCTGTCCTAGGAAAGCCTAAAGTTATTAAAATTGATACTGGCTAGGATGTACTGGAAAAATTTTCAATCTTTTTGCCAATAACTTCAGATAAAGCATGTCACTGGCATTCCTTACATCCCCCAGGGCCAGGGCATCATTGAATGTGCTCATCAGACTCTAAAATCCATGCTTCAAAATCAAAGAAGGGAAGCCTGTATGATACATGAAGCAACCCCCAAAATCTTTTAATCATGCTCTTTTTGTTCTTAATTTCCTTACTTTGGACAAGAATGAAAGGACTGCAGTGGATTGCTTTTGGCATACACAAACTCAAAGCCACCAACATTGGTCATGTGCCCCTTAACCGCCCAGTGGAAAGGGCCTGACCCAGTCCTGATCTGGGGTCAAGGGTCAGCATACATCTATAACCAAACAGAGGGAGGCCCCTGTTGACTCCCCAAGAGATTAGTTAAACAAGTCAGCTCTAACCAATCATCCAGGAAAGAGGATAGCCCCTGAGGTTGTTTCCCTTTCCTTCTCCTTCTTTACAGATGCTGATGAAGAAAAAACTGGGAGAATTTCCCTGGATATTCTAGATCTTGCTTCTGACTGTACTTTCTTATCAGGACCAGAGACCGGTTGCCACATCCCCATTTGCATGGTACACTATTTGACTGAAAATTATACTAATTATGCAAAAACACAGGTAACCTGTTGGCTACCACTGATTGCCCTTTGCAAGGATGCCAGAATGCCATTTTACTCAACTTTACTGATTTCCATAATTCCCACGGCAAGGTGGCCCCTGCTATCTGTTTTTTGTATGATCAGACTGTGCACAATTGCAAAACTTATTTGAAGGAGAAAAGTGTAAGATGCCACTATTCTTACTGCAAAATTCATGATGCCATTCCTCCTGCTAAGGGACAGGTAATTGGAAGAGAGTGGAACGGCCCTGAATTTTATAAGACATCTACAGGATATTCCCTAGTGGTTTGGGACCCATGGGACTTGAGATGGACTAGTGCAGTAGAAGGAGCCATGTACATGGCCCAAGCAGTCACATGGCCTATCTCTAGACTCTACATTTGGTCCTCTTATATACAAGTATAGTCTATGGTCCATCAAAATATCCTTATATAAGAAAAAAAATTAATGACACAACTCTTCTTCTCATTTTCTTGTCTTTCCTCCTCCGAGAAGGCCTTATGTTTGCCAATGTTATTGGCATTGGGAATCTCTCATCACACTTCCTATGTGCAGCCCTGAGATGTCCTCCCCTGATAGCAGTACCCCTGCCAAGGGTCTTTAATTGCACCACCACTGATAATTCCCATGGCTTCTGCCCCATCCCCGAAGTAATCTTGTTTCTTGACCCAGGCCACTCCAAGTTTGATTTTTGTTTTTCCAATGTTTCCCTTCCATCTTGCAATCAAAACATATTACCCAATCATCCTTTTGCCCCCCTCCGGATTTTTCTTTTGGTGCAATGGCACTCTACTAAAAAATTTGTCCATCACTATCGCACAGAACATGCTCTGCATATCCGTCACTCTGGTCCCACAACTTATGCTCAGGACCTCTGCGAAGTTCTTGAAATGGGACGGCTCCCCCCAAGCCCAGGCAAAAAAAGAGCTGTTTTCATGCCCCTTGTGGTCGGAATTTCCCTTGCCACATCTCTGGTCTCTGCAGGCTTGGCAGGAGTAGCCCTGGGTCATTCCCTCATAACAACCTATCCAAGCAACTTCAGGTAACAATTGAGGCTTCTGCTGCATCCTTATCCTCCATCTGGAGACACTTAACCTCTCTTTCACAGGTTGCCCTACAAAAACAATGGTCCTTGGACCTGCCGACAGCAGAAAAGGGTGGGGCATGCCTTTTTCTGATGGAAGAATGTTGTTATTATATTAATGAGTCTGGAATGGTAGAAACCCAGATAAATAAGCAACATAAACTTGGCCTAGAGCTACATAAGCAGTGATTCTCTGCCATGGCAGATGACTGGTGGAGATCATCCATGTTCTCCCTTTTGATGCCTCTCGAAGAACCATTAGTCAGCCTTTTGTTATTTGTAAGTTTAGGTCCCTTTGAAATTGGCAAGCTAACCTGATTCATCAAAAAAACAAATAGACTCCTTGGCATCAAAACCTATACAGGTCCATTATCTTCGGCTTGATCTTGCTGATGAAGCCCATGCAGAGCCTTTGGGTGATGACTGTTCTTTGGGAACCACCTGAAAACCCAGAAACATGCAAGCTTGCCCCACTTGGGAAGAGCTTGGGTACCAAGGAAAGTGTGAGGCCAATGGCACTGCAGGGGGAGGACCAAGCTTTCTGCCTTGGGTCCCCCGGGGAATATCCCTGATTACATAGGGGTTGGTGTCTAAGGATGAAAATACAGGCGGGCAGTGGTGGCGCATGCCTTTAATCCCAGCACTTGGGAGGCACGGGCAGGCGGATCTCTGTGAGTTCAAGACCAGCCTGGGCTACCAAGTGAGTTCCAGGAAAGGCGCAAAGCTACACAGAGAAACCCTGTCTCGAAAAACCAAAAAAAAAAAAAAAAAGAAAAGAAAAGAAAATACATCCCTGGCCCCTCCTCCAGCAAAAGACACCTATAATAAACCAGGAAGATCAGGACAATGTTTCCCATCCTTGGTTAACGCCCATCACCACCAGGCGAATTTGTACCACCACCTTGGACCTACAATAATAATTATAAGGGAGGAGCTGACTGGAGCCATAAGCCTAAGTGACCCTTGACAAACATGCGAACAGAGTTGGGCTTCTGTCCTCGTTCCTTATATCTAGGCCTTGCTTAAGTCTCCATAGCACCAGAACCTCTTCTCAGAAATCAAGTAACCACGCTTCAGTTAGGCAGTTAGGCAGTTAGGCAAGAGTAGATACATAACGCCCAGAGCAACATTCACTGCTAGCTGAACAACCCATGATTAAAATCACCTTCCTGCTTGCACCCTCCTTTGCCCCTGCCTATATATGCCTTAAGAGGAAAATAAAATTTTGGAGCTTGATCAGACATCCTGTCTTGCTTGAATTCTTTGTGTCTCTTGTCTCTCTCATTCTCCAGCCCTCCCTTTAGATCCCCGTTCAGGACCCTGCGGCCAGGGCATGTCAGCAATCATGAGACTACAAATCTGCTTAGAACCTTAAACACACATAATCAAAAACATTAATCTGAGTTTGAATCTTAACAACATACTTTTAGCTTAATATATTTGAAATTAAATGTAAAACCACATACAGAATAGTAGATTAAAAGTGGAGATATAAGATATATTATCTGTAGTATTATCATTTGATTAAGACCTGCAAATAAGTCATTCATACAATATGTCAAATTGGTAGCATTTGTGGCTTCAAGGACTCTAGAAAAAAATGAAATTTCCATACCAGCCTAGGCAGATTGCATGTCTCAAGCAGAATAGTACTAACTATTAATGGTCAGAGTGCCCAGGAAAAATTACCAGGCCAAAAATATTTGCAGTTATTATTTAATTTCTAGTAGAACACAATTTTTATTTATCTTTATAGAACTTGTTTATTTGTCTAGTCCTGGCAATCTTTTGTTCTTTCATTATGCAACATCACAATGGTGAATATGACCTAACTTGTCTAAGAAAGGGAGGTCCTGATACCTCATCCTTTGATCATCTTTTCACATCATTCTTTACCCGTGAATATAAGTTTCTGTGTGGGGCAGTTGTAACTTTAGCAATTTTCACTTTGTTGTATATGTATATGCCACATAATTGCCTGAGTGTGCAGTGGGAAGGCCTTGCAATCTGATCTAATCTGGCCAACTCCTCCAGCCCACTGAATCTTGTTGACCTTTGTAAGTTTACTTTGGTTTGATTACCTTGTTCCTGAATAAGTTCAGGGACAGATGTATCAAGAATGTCTCATGTCCTCAAAAAGAGACCTCTGTTTTCTGTATGTGTCACATCCTCCAAGGAGTAAGGAAGACAGTGAAATAGACAAAGCTATCTCCCTAAAAGTGGAAGGGGTAGTATGCTCAGGCCTTTCCTGGGGAAGCTTAGAAGCAGAGATCCTGGGAGAAAGGCATAAATCATTCATAAGAAAATTTCCAGCAATCCAAATTGTACACATATTAAATGTGTACATATATTAATGTCCCCAAATTGCACACATATTAACATTCCTGAAGTCTACAACATATCAAGATCAAAATGAAAAATGGCACGGCAGCCGTTATGCTGCTCAGGTTTTCTGGATCTTCTTCAGGCAGCTGTGGTGGTTTCTGACATTCGCCCTTCCCATCAGATGTGGCTGCATCAGTATTGTCCATGTGAGTTCAGTACCAATGTCTTGAGGAAGTCTCTTCTAGAGTAATAAACTATTATGCCCCAATTATAGGAAATCCAAATTATTTTTTCCTAGATGTACAAGTAATGGGGAAGAATGAAACGATGTGGATAATTTTTTGTCTTCGATGTATATTTTGTATTACATCAATGGATGTAATTCACTATGTTTATTAAAACCAATTCAACTTTCCTCAAGTTTAAAAATTCACATGTACATAAAAAACTATGAGAAAAGGCATTGAAGAAACAAGAATTTCTGGGTTAAATGAGTCATCTTTTCAGTTTTGAAAACTAGTTTTAATTTATTTGCTTATATGGGGACTAGTCTACTATAAACCTTCATGTATTCTAAGACTAGGTAGGATTTGCTGATGGCTGTTATTGTCCATTTGTGTCTGTAAAATTTTATTGCAAAAGTCCTAATCTTGGGCTTATTAGTAGTTAATAAATAGGCAATTTTCTTCCTCAATGAGAAATTATAAGTACAATTCATTGCAAACCCTCAAATCACTTCTTCCCTATTTAATAGAGACTGTATTTATATAGAGACTGTATAATATTTCTGTATTGCTTTCCTGACCAGTATAGTTTGAGTGATAGGTCTAAGTGGCCTTGTGTGAAAATGAAGATAATACAGACAGATATAACACTGGGACCCAAAGAAAATACGGGATCAGATGTCTTTGTTCTCTGAGAAGAAACAACAACATCTCAGAAGCTTTGTGTCAATAATACCTACATTCAACTAGAGTTAAAGATTCACTGCATAGCAATAATAGAAAGGCAGGGTTACTATCTAAAGCTATGCATACTCATACTTGGCTCATTTCAGTGCTTTCAGTCTCTTTAGCCTTGAAATATTTAGGCCTAAACATCTGAAAAGAGCAAATTATGGTCAAGAGTTTTTGCCCAAGTATTAACCTCTTCATAAAATCACAGGAGGGCCATAGAGATGGCTTAGTGGTTAAGAGTACTGACTGCTCTTCCAGAGAACCCTGGTTCAATTCCCAGCAACCACATGGCAGCTGACAACTGTATGTAACTCCAGTTCCAAGGGAACCAACACCTATGGCACAAAATCAATGCGTGCGCACATGCGCGTGCACACACACACACACACACACAAACACACATTAACATACACACACACAAAAATACACACAGACACACACACACACACTTCTCAGTGAACACAGGAATGTTTGAAAACCAATCAATAAAGGACACACACAAAACAGCAGGTAACTGACATTAAAAAAAAATCACAGGAGGATTTGTAATGTTCCAAGTCTCAAGTGAAGAAGGGAAGTTGGTTTATCTTTTTTGTGTGTCTATGTCTATGCTTCTTGATCTAGATCTGGCATTGTAAACAGGTCTAGTTCACTCACAACTACTCAGGCTTTATTTTGTTACCCATGAATACTTCCAATGATTGAATCTGTTACATTTTTCCAAAAAAAATCTGCTTTGTATTTTCATGACATGTTTTTTTAAAACATTTTCTGTAATGCAGTAACTGGAATTAACTACACAATGTCAGTATAAAACGCATATCCAACATACCAAAGAAGCAGAAATTGAGCACAATTTTTATTATGTTTACTGTTAATTGAGAAAAATCTGGGACTAATTGAAGGTTCAAAACAATCTAATCTTATATTCTGTAAAATCTCAAATATTAGCAACAATAAATATAAAAGTTATAGCAGCATCAGATCAATATCCTGTACCATAAAATATACAGAAAATTGTGCAGTGATTTTGACTTGATATAGTTTCCCATAAAATTATCCTTGCATAAGTCTTCACATTTTAAACTAATATTTCTCTTATATCTTGTCAAATTAATCCTATACCATTTTAATACATAATTATTGTCCAAATCAGATGATACATTGCTGTATATGTAGATTGTTTTCCAAAGAACTTTTTTGTGAGCATAAATTTTATTTCTTGGTAAAATGTTTTTAAATTCACACTAAGCATAAGACTTTCTGATCTTACTCATCTGACATGGAGTAAGATTTGAACATTTGCTAAAAGTTTCCTTCCACCCCTCACATTATAAAGAACCTTTTCATTGTATGAGTACTGGGACAATAATTACCAATTGAGTTTGTTTCTTTCATGAATTTTCCAACATGTTCTAAGTTTTGAACCTTTTGCAAAGAATTTTCTTTCAAAATTCTGTACATTTGTTAAGTTTTTTCACATTAGTGATACTCTGTTAGGCTAGAATATCTGAGGACTCCATAACACTTGCCACATTCTTAATATTGTAAGGGTTCTCTCTAGTATGCATTATGTAATGTTCTTCAAGAATTAAGAACCCAGATAAGGTTTTTCCAAATCCTTTGTATTTGTAAGCCTAATGTATGGTTTTTACAGAGATGATACATTGGAAAAGGACATAACTCATAACACATTCATTACAATTTATGGATTCTGCATTCAATGGGATTTTATTGGTCTTGAACACGTGAGTCATGGGCAAAGGATCAGCCACCATCTGTATGTTTTTAACTTTCATCTCCATTATGGATTATTTGATGAATTTGAAGTGTTGAGGCCCTGGTAAAGGGTTTGCCACATTCTTTTCATCTGTAAAGTCTCTCTCCTATGTGAACTTTGTGATGTCTTTGTAGATGTGAGTTTAGCCTAAAGGACTTTCCACATACATTACATTTGTTAGGTTTCTCTCCAGTGTGGATTCTCTGATGAGCTTGAAAATTTGAGGCCTTGTTAAATGATTTGCCAAATTCTTTACATCTGTATGGTTTATCTCCAGTATGTATTCTTTTATGAACTTTAAATGTTGAGCCATCAGTAAAGGACTTTCCACAATCTGAACACTTGAAAAGTTTTTCTCCAGTGTGTATTCTTTGATGATTTTTAAGTATTGAGCCTTTGGTAAAGGATTTTTCCACATACATTACAATTGTAGGGTTTAATTCCAGTGTGTATTCTTTTGTGACCTTTAAGTGTTGAGCTATGAGTAAAGGACTTTCCACAATCTGAACATTTGTAAGGTTTTTTCTCCAGTGTGTATTCTTTGATGAAATTCAAGTGTTGAGGCTCTGGTAAATGACTTGCCATATTCTTTACATGTGTAAGGTTTTTCTCCAGTGTGTATTCTTTGATGATCATTAAGTTTTGAGGCTACAATGAAGAAATTAAATATGTTTATGAAAAATGAGTGTAATTCATGGAATGTTAGCCTTCATAAGGTCATGTATCAGGCAAACTTAGACAACAATTTTGGAAAAAAAATTGAAGCTCTCTCCCACTTGCTATATGCACTAGAAACATGTCTATTAAATTCCCTGCTATGATTCTTTCTGCTTACACAACCATAATCTAAAAAAAAACACAGATTTTCTTGTTGACTCTTCTCCTCCTGTGAACAGCCTCTTCTTTTCTTTTCCCTTAACAGGGTAACCTGGATTGCACCCAACTTATTCCCTCCCACAAAGAGTGCATACCCCTCATCCTTTCTCAATGCACACAGCATATCCTACAAAATCATGTTTGCCATCCACTCTGCATTATTATTATCCCACATAGATTGAGCCAGTAGGTCTTTGACAGCATATACTCTGACCCTCACCAACTGCAAAAGTAACTTATGATCACCTGACTCTGTTTTATTACCTGCACTTATGATGAAGAAAGAAACTACCACCTGTCTTGATAATACTTACAAACACAATGAAGGGCCCTGGCATTCTTCTATTCATAGCAAGGGAACACACAATACTTCCCAGACATCATGCAATTCATCAGCATTGCTGACGCCAGTCTGGTAACATACAATTTTTACTTGTTCTCAGACTGGTGAATCCACAATATCCCCTCATCCACATTCCCTCACCAATCCCAGCTTCTAGCCTGTATTCTACCATATGTGCCCATATCTAGACTGATAATCTCTGTCCAGAATACTCCTACATTCACCCTCCCAATTAAATGTAGATCCTGTAAATCTGCCCAGCCCCTGTGCCTACTGGACACCCCACCACCCATGCTATATCTAGCCTTCACACATAAGCTTCCTGTGTTTAGTGGTCTGTTAAGTCTTTGTGCATAGAGGACACAGTAATTACAAAATAGTTCACAGGACCTATATTAATCATAAGAACATGATCACTATATATACTAGTTTGAATAACAATGTTCCTTAAAGGTCTGATACTTGACAACTTTTTTTTCATGTAGCCACATTATTTAACTCAAAGTATGGGCTTAATGCATAAAATGTGGAACTGAGTTTGTACCTTGAAGTGTAAGAACTACACACTATCCTTAGTTTCCTTTCTGATGCTTGCTTGAAATTTGACATTTGAATGTTATCTGTTCTTTCTGTTCTTTCTGCCATTTTTTCTGCCACTTGACTTCATTCCATGGCATAATGGAGTCTTATTCTCATGGTACCTTAAGCCCAATGAAACCCTTACTTTCACAAATTTCCATGGTAAAGGTGTTTTATCACAGCAGTAGAAAATTACATGTAGAATATAAAAGGTAAAGACAGCATTAAATCCCACTGAGTCTACTAATCTCAGAGAAGTATTTTAATCAATAATCATCATGATACAGAAAATATAAGAACTATCATAAACATTATTAAAGTAGTGAAAGTGCTTAAATTAGACACAATAAAACAGCCCAATAAAATTAATGAGGAGAACTTTAAATACCTGAGTAATGTAAGAGACCACAGAGACATAAGGGCAAATTAAATGAAGACAGTCCAGTCATAAAAAATATAAATTCAAAGAAGGTATAGAATTGTTGATGAGAACTCAGTCTGAAATGAACTTGGAACAGAAAACTAAATAGAAAAGTCAAGGTAAAGCATTATAAGTAGAACAGAAAAATAGAAAATAGAATATCAAAATTCAATAAAACAAGAATATACCTGCAAATCTCACACACACACACACACACACACACACACACACACATATTTGAGTATAGCACAGGCAAGAAATACACAGGTAATGCTCTACACCATAGGAATGTTAAAAAATTTTAAATAAATGTATATATGTAAGATAAGAATCTAACCTCAATGGCATAGATGAAATATTCCTCAAGATCATGAAAGACAAATTTTCCAAACTCAAGAAAGTCATAACATTTAAGTAATGGAAACATTCAAAAAACAAATACGCCAAAATATACAAAGCAATACCACACAGCAAGTCCTAGTTAATATACAGAACAAATCAAGAGCATTAAAATCTGAAGAAGGAAACTAAATGTCTCATATAAAGGAAAGCCCATTAGTCCAACAGCAGATTTCAGAGGAGAAGGTACTAATAAAAAAAGCAAGGAACAGTGCAATTCTAAAGAGAATAAGGGCCTATACTGAGTATTGTACTAAGCAAATCTACATACTATAATTTAAGGAGAAAGAAAATTTTTGTATGAATTAGAAGGTGTTAAATGATTCGTAACATGCAGGTCAATAGAAAAAAAGAGACAGGAAACAATATTTAATTCTGATGAATGGACACAGGCAACTCCATCCAGTACAGCAGATAAACTAATTGCAGTACTTCATTCAACTCAACTTTTTTTCTCTTAATCAAATCCCACAGTCCCATCTTCAGCTCTGAAAAAATGGCCTGCTGCATGTTCCATGCTGCCTATGACTTCATCTCCATTGTTTACAATAGATCTTCCAATTCTAACATCATGCTCACAACCTTTATTGATCTCAACACCTAACTCTGGCAGGAACTCCCTGAAAGCTCATAGGCCACTCCTGCCAGGGCAGAAGTTAGGTTAACTCCAGAACTTCACCTCTCACCTTGGCTCTTTAAGTCCAATACACTAATTTGAGCCCAAGCTCTGTATCAGAACTGTAGCAGCCTCAGCTTTCTTTATGTCTGGGAGATCCCACAGCTGACCCATTATCCTTCCTTCTACTACTGATTTCATTGTCCCACACACCAAATCCATCAGAAACAAAGACCCAACAACGACACTGGGAAGGGAGCTAGGTAGGTGGATTGCTGATCTTCACCTCTTTCTCTGCTCTTCTCAATCTATCCCCCAAGTCTCATCCTCAGATCTGGAAGAAAACACACCTTCTGAACCCATTCCTTCCCTCCTTCACCAATCTAAAATGGATCACACAGATTTTTTTCGATCAAAATTTTCATCTCCTAACTCATCTCTTTGTTGCTACTTGAAACTCCAGTGGTCATTCTCTTTGGACACAAAGGCCATCCTGACAGAGAAGCAAGGAGACTATTTGTACATTTTCACTTCTCCCTCCATGCCCCCATGTCCTATCTCCCAATCTCATTCTCAGATCTTTATCAGACATTCTGTTGTTGACTCTCCTCACTCATGGTCCACTCATATGTGAATAAAACCATGAAGACAATGATAATAAAGCTACAGTCTGTAGAATCACAGGGGAATGAAACAGATATATCTTCTTATGAAGGGAAATGGAATAAACAAGTATAGATAGATGGGAGACTGGAAAGGGAGAAACAAGTGTGAAGGGGGTGTAGAGATGGGGTTCTGGCAGGAATAGAGAGAGAGTCTGGGAAAATTAATGGGCATTTGAGGGGTAGTATTGAAACCAAATTCAGTAAGAACTTCCCAAAATGAAAGATATCTAAAAAATATTGCCAAATATTTGGGGAATCAGAGTCCCAAATGTCTCTCTCTTATGATCTAACACAGATTTCCATATGAAAACTGTGTTACATATGACTGAATGTTAGCCAAGTGCACCAAAGTACATGCCCAAACAAGCCAGGCTATTGCAAGTTCTACGCTTTCCTGTCTGTGAACTGAAAACAAAGTTTAATTGCTGAAAACAATAACTATACAAATCATTGAAAATGGAGACAACAGCCTAGTGCCTACAGAGAGCATTAAACCCCTATTTTCTTTGGTAGAAGAACAATTTCTGCATTTTAAACAGAAACATATATGCCAACTCAGCCAAAAAAATGGTTATCTTCAATGGTTTTCTGCCATCAAGATAAGGTAGGACAAATATAGAACAAAGCTTGAAGGAGCAAGCAACCAATAACTGATTTGACTTAAGGCCATTTCTACAGATGGATATCATTCCTGACCTTTCTTAGATGACCATAAATTTGATTCCAGAAAGCCCATGTTCTTAGGGTAAAAAAAAATATTACTTATCTAAAGAAAGAAAGAAAAAGTAGCAATAGAATGACTTCTCATGATATTCTGCAATACTCATAGATCCGTGTATTGTTCACATAACATCAGAGAAGGTTTCTTCTAAAGAATGTACAAAGTATATATAGACATACTGCCAGACATTCCACAGTGAGTCAGATATCTTGAACACTCATCTCTAAATGAGATCTTTCTATCTAATGCCTCCCCTCCATAGCTCCGGCATCCCTACAGAAGAGGAGGTAGAAATAGTGTAAGAGCCACAGGGATGGAAGATACCAAGAAAACAAGGCCCTCTAAATTAATATGGAAGGATTTCATATGAACTCAGAGAGAATGAAACAGCAAGCACAGGGACTGCACAAGTTCATACCAACTGTTCTGTGTATAAATTGTGGCTTCAAGTTTAATGGTTTTATGGGAGCCCTGAGAATGACAATGAGTTGATTTCTGATTATTATGCCTATCCTTTGACTATTTTTGTTGTGTTGCTTTGTGTTATAAAACTTCAATATGACAAGGTTTGTTTTTTCTTATTAGAATTTATTTTGTTACATTTAAAAATAATCAAATGTTGAATTAAAACCAAACCATTATTTTAAATGTGAACAAATGAACTGTCACTTAGCCAACTGAGACATAACATAAATTTTCTTCAATAGAGTGACACTCAACATATTAAACACACCACAATTGCTCTCATGTTCACGAGCATTTGACGAAAAATAAAATGAACCTCCTATGTTTTCTTGTGGGTTCTTTAATTTGGTTATATGTTGGTCTTTTTTGTTTGTTTGTTTCTGTGTGTGTTTGTGTAGATTTTGTTTTGTTTTGTTGGTTTGAGATCCATTGTTGTTTGTGTTTTGTTTGTTTTATTCAGAAAGCACTTAAAGTCCAGTTGGTAACAAGAATGAGAGGATGGAGGAGGAAGTGGGAAAGAAGAAGAACATGATCAAAATAGAATTTAAAACTGTTTTAAAAGTGAAACTAAAAAGAGCAATAAGCATAACTCAGAGAGCAGAGAAAATAAAATAAGCTGTAACTTCTAAAACACAAAGTACAAATAAGAATAGAAATAAAAACAAATGCAACAAAATCAAGAATGAAATACATTTTAAAAGTTTATACTACACATATATTTCTAGAATTACTTAACATAATAATGAATCAATTCTCCAATCAAATGACCCTTGCCTGATAGTTAGATTAAAAAATGAAGCCAATCTTTCTATTGTTTCCCAAAAACTCAGCTTTAAAAATAGGAACTATCATAAAATGAAAGGATGAAACATTTAGTCTAATAAATGGGAAACAATTAGGTGTTGTTACCCTACTATCTGATAAAATGGACTCAAGGACATATATATATATGAAAAATATAAAGAAGGAATTAACATTTCAATTAATTCTAAAATCAATCAAGATGACATTATTACTCCAAATGTATATATATATATATTAAGTTGAGGTACAGCCTATTTCATAAAAGGCCTAATACTTAAAATATACACTCAGATTACCAAAAACCTGTAACAGTATGCGATTTCAGCATAGCACTCTCTTAAATACATTGACTATCAGAGCAAAAAAAGAAGCAGATGAATACTAGAATTAAATGAAATCACATATCAAGCAGACAGAAGGTTTTTTTAATGGAATATCCCATGCAAACATCAAAGAATATGAATTCTATTGCTCAATCTAGGGTAGGTGCTCTAAAATAAATACGATTATGGAACACAACACAAATCTCAGTCAATTAGAACAACATTAAATTACTCTGTGTATCCTATCTGTCCTCAAAACAATTAAACGTAACAATCCCCATTTCTTAAGAATTAGAGCACAACACTAATAGAGACCCATACTCTTTTGAACCCTGATCAATTTCATGCCATGTAATTTCTGATGCTTGCTTGCAGAATTGGATAAAATGATCCTGAATATATTGTAGAACTTCATATAATCATGAAGAATTCAGGAATGTTTGAAATAGCAAAGAAAGTTCCTTGGTCTATATTTCTTCATTTCAAGGTATTTTTAAAAATATAGCAACCATAACAATTTACTATTATCTCCAATGCTGACAAACACACATATGTGGAGAGGCATAAAATAGCCCCTAACATCCATTTCGAAACTTATGCTGATTTTCTATATATCAAATATGCACTATTCACATGTGAATAGGCTAAAGTCATTTGTCATACACCTTGGGAAACATGTTGAGGACATTATTCCACCTGAAATTTTTGGGAATTATTTTTACTAACTAGCTTGGCTCAGGCCACTGCAGGACTGAGTTTGTCTTGCAGTGGAACCCTGGCCCATGTCAATACTTCATGCCAACTTATCAGGTTCTTTGAATCCTGCTTGCTCTATGGCCTTGTTCCAGGATTGTTTGTTTTGCTCAAGGTTGGTGAACAGCATTTGTGTTGATACAGAATGTCCTGTGCATTAGAAGAGACATATGACAAAGTCTTCATATGGTTTATTAGAGTTGGAGTCCTATCAGAGGATAAAACTCAGATTTAAGGGAAAATAATGAAACATCTATATTTGACATCCTCAATGGAAATGCCTTTTAAATGCTTTAAAATATTAATACTTTTTTTCAGTTTTCTCTCTCTCTACATTTAGTGCCATTTGATTACAACAAGGCAGAAATACAAGGATGGAAATCCATGTTAAGATGGGTATCCACACATTATACACTACAGAGTGCCTGCAGCAATGTTTAATACAAGATTGTAAGAAGTATGTCATTGTGCAGAAGGATGTATATAAAAACAAAAATGAGTGACATTAATTAATGTTATATACACAAATTCAACTTTTTGAAAAAAGACACATAAGACTCATTAATACATGTTTATATCTCCTAATAACACTTGAAAGAAATCTCAGGGATAAAATACTAGTCATGTAAAACATATATAATCTCACCTGTAGAGACCAGGTGGGTGTAGTTCTTCAACTTGTCATTGCCAGGCAAAGGCCTCTCAGCAGAGTCCAGGCCACCCAATTCCTCCTGGGTGAAGTCTATGGCCACATCCTTGATAGACAACAGATTCAGAAAAAAATATTGTTCTAACTTATGTCCATAAATGTAATGTTTGATGACACAGAGGAAAATTGGTTAAATATAAATGCATTCTCTTTTCAGTAATTGATATATATTATTTGTATAGATTGAGTGTGAGAGAGAGAGGATGGTGTGAAATAAGTGCTGGTGACATGGTGGGTAGAGAGGTATAGAATCAGAATTAAAGGGGAAATCCAGACTGAAATGTGCTGGGAGATTTTCTCACATGAGACCAGAAAAAAGCTAAGTGAAGGCAATTTCCCTCCCTAGAACTCTGACAGAGAAAGACAGATGAACATGTAACACATATAGAAGTATGATGAGGCCTTTACCTATTGTCTGAAAAGGAATGTTTGAGAACAGTAGAATTACACAGCAAGATGAGGAACTTGATTTCTAAGGCATTCTAGAATTTCTATATGTACTTTTCTCTAGTGACATCATGTCAAGAAAGGGATCCCTCTTTTTCCCTTTCTTTCCAAGCTGAAATATGGGAAAGACAGTTGAGATTCAAGATCAACTAAACTGGACTCATAGGGGCTCACAGAGACTGAAGCAACAGAGAACTTACATGGGACTGACCTATGTCCTCTACACATATGTAACAGTTTTATAAGTTATTTTTCTTGTGGGACTCCTAACAGTGGGAGCAGGGGCTGTCTCTGAATTTGTTTCCTGCTTTTCAGATCTTTTTTCAGTACTGGGTTGCCTTGTCCAGTCTTAAGGAGAGGAGGTGCCTAGTCTTACAGCCTCTTGATATGCCATGGGTGGTTAAAATACAAGTGGTGCCTCCAATTTTCTGAATCAAAAGGAGAAAGTGTAATGGTGATAGGCAGAGGGATGGTTGGAGGAAGGGACTGGAAGGAGAGGAGCAAGGGAGGAGAAGCTCTAGTCTGACTGGGGAAACTAATTAATTAAAATAAGAAAAGAAATAGTTGGGATTGCAGATATCCTGAGGCAAGGCCTAATACAGAACACGCAGGACATAGGCACATGAGACCACGAGAGCAGATTCAGAAACTGAAGTGTGGCATGTAAGCCTGAGATAATTATTTCTAAAACGAGATATTCCTGTCAATGTATCAGTGAACCAGCGCATAGGAGCTTAAAGGAGAGATTGATGTGCCAGAGTCATATCCAGAATCAAGTGAACATCTAATATTACTAAACCCCTTTGAAGACTGAAAACTGGTTTTATAATATTTAAAAAAAATCTGGATTTTCAGATGTCACTTGCTGTTTTCAACTGCTTCTTGCCCAGAAGCAGTTTGGAGCATAGTAACTCACATAAAGATAAAGATATTGAAACCAACCCTTTGATCAACAAGTACTTAGTGATAGCATAATATATTTTTAAGGTTTGTAATTTTTACATGTCTTATGGTTGATGGGAGAGTAGAAGTGTTCAGAAACTATGTGGAAGGATAATGACTGTAAGCAAAAATATAAACCCACCACAAGAGAAATATTGTTTTTTATTAGTTTTTTTTTCATTTTACATACCAATCAAAGATCCAACTCTTCCCTCCTCCTGTCCCTGCAGCCTCCCCCTCCCAAACCTAGAATTATTCTTAACTATATGCATGTACTTGTATAAAACCCAGTTGGAGTGGACATGACCTACATGAGTGGCACTGCCTTGTCTTTGTGGATAGATTTCCACAATGTATCAAATGAAAGGGCCAGTTAAAGGCATGGCTTTCTTCTTTTTGAGTGGAGTGTGTTCCCACTGAATGACCCCATAAGCTCAGTTATTTGAATGTCTTTCTCTAGGAGGTGGATCTCTTTAGCAAAGATTAGAAGTTATGCCTTCATAAAGGATGTTTCTCATCTTGGATGGGCTTTATCTATCAAAGGCACATTTCATGCATGAGTAAGCAACACAAATGTAAAGACATAGAACTTAGGCCTGCTTCAGCATCTCTGCCTTTAACAGCTAGACTGCAGATACAGAATGTTGGAAGTTTCCTCCTGTGTCACAAGGGAGTAAAGATGATACCTGAAGAGAAACTCCAGTTTCCACATTAATCCTGATTAAATCTGCATATTCCTCTGTAAATTTCCTCAAAGCTGTTACTACTGCTAAAGAGAAAACTGTGAACTCTAAGTGATGAAGGCAAGTGTGACACTCCTCAGCCAGGACAAGAAAATCAGCATCAGCCCCTCTGGAGAGATTGTTAGCAGGTGTCAGCACAACTGAAGGGCATTGCAGGTTCACAAGGAAGTTAGTAGCTAACAAAGATGAACAATGGAATAGACTCTTTAAATTTATTTTAAAAAACAGAAGAGTATAAAGAACAAAACACTCCTCTTAGGATAATTTCACACCACTTATGGCTGACAAATTCCAATTGGAAGTTTGCATCACATTTAAATACTTCAACTTAGTATATGATACAGTATGTCTTTTATAGAAATTCTATTTTAAACATTATTTTTTGGGGGGCTGGAGAGATGGCTCAGTGGTTAAGAGCACCAACTACTGTCCCAGAGGTCCCGAGTTCAATTCCCAGCAACCACATGGTGGCTCACAACCACCTGTAATGAGATCTGCTGCCCTCTTCAGGCCTGCAGGGACACATGCAGGAAGAATACTGTATACATAATAAATAAATAAATCTTAAAAAAACACATTATTTTTGGCAATGCAGACATTTCATCCTGTTTCTTCATGCCTCTTTCTTTGACTTTTATATAATGTGCAATTGATCTCTGGGAGGAAGGATCATATAACATGTCTCCTTCCTCAGTGACTGAAATGACTCAATTTACATTCTAAATAGGAGGTGAGTACCTATGTTTGTGTGTAATATCAAAAAATCTATATTATAAATTAATTGAGAAAATTTAGCCAGAAAAATCTAAAATGGCGAGAAACTGAAAAGTGGGTAATTCACATAGGTCATATGCAGTCAAAAGTATTTACTCTCACAACCACTTGAGAAAAAGAAAAACAAACCCTTGTCAAAACTAAGGCGCAAATTAAACATTAGGAAGTACTGCAAATGAAGCATTTCTGTATCAACAGTCATCATATCTCATCTCTGTTTATATTTTTAGCTGAGAATATGTCATCTCTCTCTTCCCTTCCATGTGGATCCCCTCAGGAAACTTTATTTTAAAATTTCACCTTCCTGGTAATATCTCAGATTTCAAACACCAATAGCACCCTCAGCTTGCTACCACACATAGAGACTGGATGGCAAGGATCAAAAACCTCCTTCCCTGTTCTATAGCAGAGCAAAGATACAGAGTACTATTGATTCTTAGAGGCTGACCAAACTAAAGGTTCCCCTTTCATGCATTCAGACCAGCATCGTTTAGTAGGTAGAAATATGATTGAATTAAACTGCTACATCCAGCAGAGTCAGCTAGCCATTTCAAATGGAGTCTGAGTACAGCTATTATTCAGAACCTTCAAGGATCCTTAAGGACACACACATTCTATGTCTCTTTAATGGCTGATTAAAACACCATTGATGCTTTGAGAATGACAGACAAAATCTGTGGAGCAGATGCAGATGAAAGTATTTCATTTGTCAGAAAAAAAAATTTGTATTTGAGGCAAAAATCATAAGGACAATCTATGCCTCATTAATGCCTTCAGTGATATTTCCCATTGTCTTCCATGACCTAGGTTATTATAATTACTTATGTAATATAATTAATCTTATTTTATCTTTTTATTTTTGAAGACAGGGTTTTTCTGTGTAACCAACTTGGCTGTCCTGGAACTCACTCTTTAGACTAAGATGGCCTCAAAGTGACAAGGATTGACCTGTCTGTGCCTCTCCAATAGTGATATTAAAGTAGGCTGATGATGTCATAGGAAAAAAATTCTTTGAAATGAAAAAGGAACACACAAAATTGCTGTGATTAGGTGAACTCTGCCCTCTGATGGAGAAAGAACATCATCAGGCATCTCTGCCTATTCATTACCAAAAAATGAACAATGTCTCAGGCATAATCCCTATAGGCAGAGGGGTCATTCTATCCAGCTGAGTAAGAAGGCAGGTTTGGATAATGTCAGGAGTGACAGTCTCTGTAGGGGAGCACTGCTGAGTCTTAAACTATTATTGGAGAAGTCTGGGGGTGAATATTTTCTGAACACTATCAACATTCACATGCAGGACAGGAGGTTCTCATTCTGCTGTGCCAGAAATGGTTGGTTTTGCAAGTTTCCCATTTATCTGAGTGTGTGGTCTCTCACATGGAAGTTTCCCTGTACACAAATGACACTCATTCAGTTTTTCACACATTCCAAACTGCCTCTGCTCCTCATATACACATTTACTAATTTGTATGTTAGAATTTATGCCAAGTAATGTAGTATGAAATAAACATATTTTAGTTTGTATTATGATCCATGGAACCGATAATGTTAATGACACATTCCTACCATTAAATGAACACTTATCATTCCAATGCAGCATTTACTGAGCGCAAAGCATTAATATATATATCCAGAATTTAATCAAGAGAATAATTTAAAGTTAAAATTTTCTATAATATACTTAGTTAAAATTGCAAATATTATGAACATAATAATCTTCATGTAGAATGTAACACAAACACTAATATCCGAGCTTACTGATGGTTATAAACTAGTACTACCTGGGTTTAAGTCCTTATATTTTAATCATTTTGCTTTAGTTAATTTTGGCACAAATTTAGCATCATAACAAAAAATAATTTCTGTATGAAATCATTCTATATGAAATTTTATTGCCTATGCAGCTTTTTTTAACCAAGAAGCTGCTCAGTGAATATCAGTTATATTTCTTGGCAAAATGGTTCTAACTTTCATTTATACATATGGCTTCTTGATTTATTTTCTTTGACATCAGTTAAGATATGAACATTGTTTAATATACTCTAGTCAAGTCATTCTAATTTAAAGAACATTTTCTGTGTTTAAACACTGGGACAGTGACTGTCTCATTTTTTACTAACAAATTTTCTGAAGTAATATAATTTTTGAGCTTGAGGGATCATATTTGCAATATTCTTTAAATCTGTATAGTTTCTCTCTAGTGTGAATTCTGCAATGATCTTTAAGAGTTGAGAAGTAGGTAAAGGACTTCTCATATTTGTGGTGGTATTGTGTTCCCCAAAATATTGTGTACCTTAATAAACTTATCTGGGGTCAGAGACGGAACAGCCACAATATTAAACAGAGGTTAGGCAGTGGTAGCACACGCCTTTAATCCTAGCATTCCAGAGACAGAAATCCCTCTGGATCTCTGTGAGTTCAAGGCCACTTTGGAAATGGCCAGGCGTGGTGACCCATGCCTTTAATCCCAGAAAGCGAGCCTTAATCCCAGGGAGTGGTGGTAGAAAGCAGAAAGGTATATAAGGCGTGAGGACCAGAAACTAGAAGCGTTTGGCCTGGAGAAGCATGTGGCTGGTTAAGCTTTCAGGCTTCTAGCAGCAGCTCAGCTGAGACCCATTCTGGATGAGGACTCAGAGGCCTCCAGTCTGAGGAAACAAGACCAGCTGAGGATCCGGCAAGGGAGGTAGCTGTGGCTTATTCTGTCTGACCATCTAGCATTTCACCCCAATACCTGGCTTTGGGTTTGATTTTATTAATAAGACTGTTTAAGATTCATGCTACACATATTGTTCACATTTACTTGAGCAATGTGGGGTATATCTCTTCAAATTTGGTGATTTTATTGAATCTTTTCTGTACTTACCATAGTCAAACTCTATATGTCACAATTGCTGGAGTTCTAGTTCTAGTACACTGACAACAATTTCAGGACTCCTTTAAAATTTCTTCTTTCGAGTTCCTTCTATACACCTGATCTTGGGTATGCATCTGCTACAGAAAAAAAGACTGTGAATATTGTTCAGGCATACTCTGAAATTTGACATTGTTATAATGATTTATGAACAGCAATTTAGTGAAAATTAGTAAGTTTAAGAGGCAAAACAGAGTTCTCAGTTTTCATTATTCATTGTGAAATTAATCTCTGTTGCAAATAGTGTCTGAAGAAGAATCATATAAAGCACCTAAGAGCATTCTGACACTTGGCATAGTTCCTACCAAAGGAAAACTCCTAAACAGCAGTCTTCCATTTCAAGAGAGCTAGAATGTGTGCTATTTCTTAAAAATTATGTGGTTGTCGTGCAGCCTTTTCTGAGACAGAAATACATTCTGTGAATAAGAGTTCTGTGGAACTTGGCACATTGAGAACACTGGGAAACATTCTGTAAAACTTACATTTCTTCTTCAAGTACATGGGAATGTTCTGTTTCTTAAGCATGAAGGGCTCTTATGTTGCCATCTATTTTTATAAGTGGTTCTATGGATATGTTCATCACAGTTGTCTACTAAACAAAACATTCTATTTCCATGTCCATGTGGTTTACTGATTAAATAGTATCTTTGCATGCCATTGGCCATAATAACTACTCAGCACTGAGTCAGGGTATGGTGGCTTATGACGTTAATCCTCTCAACAAGTGGCAGTGGAATGAGGATATCTGTCAATTTGAGGCCAAATTGATGTACATCACACGTTGCAGGGTCAGTGCTATACAGAAAGATTCTGCCTCTAAACAAACAAGCAAAAATACTCCAGGAAGTAGGGAACTCACAAAAACCTCAGCAATGAAAATACTTTGGATTATTAGAGCTTTTTGCATGGTCATTGTGTCCCTAAAGTCACCTTCTGAGAATTAATATTTCAGATGGGGAGTCTTGATTCATAGACTGAGCTGAGCTACTTGCTTCAAACTTCTGCTTGTCTTTGAGGAAGGCTGTACTACCTTGTTTCATAAACGCACACTGAATTAACATAGGGATCAAATACTGGAATCTTTTGTACTCAGCATTTTAATTATTTTTATTTGACACGAGTATATTAAAATGACATTTCTCCTAAAAAATTTGGTGTGTAGAAACTCTTGATTTTGAGTTACTTTCAAATTGCTGAACCATAATGAGACTAGAGTGCTCCAATTAATAAACACTCTTTTCTGCATAATTTTGCTCTTTTGTGTTGGTCCTATTTTCTAGTTCCAGTCTTTTATTTTGAACATCTATGAGATTGTATGAGTGTGAAAACATGTGCATGGATGTGTACATATGGTTTATAGGAAACATTCTTGATTGTTCAGCTTATTAACTAAGGCAAGATAAACCCACAACTTGTCAAGATAGCTAGTCTATCTTTCAATATGTTCTGTGGGTATCCGTGACTCTCCCCGCAAGGCATGAATTACAGGCTGGCCACCCCACCTGGCATTTACTTGGGTTATAGTGATCTGTAATATGCTCCTCTTTAATTTTATTCACTACATTTGCCATTCCACTTATGAATGAGTCTATTCACTCTTTGCTTTTTTAATTATTCCCAGCCTTGATACACACTAACACTGTTGTCTCTAACACTCCAAAGTTACTAACCTCAACATTGCAGTACGAATATATCATTGACTATTTCTGTTATCCTAATTTCAATGATAGACACCTCATATATCTTAATTGTTCTTTCCCTCCATGCTGAGGAAAACGACTTAATTTTTCCTCTGGCATCTGATATCATTTCCCCTTCTTTTTAATTTTTAAGCATTCTCTATATTTGATGCCCATGAGTCCTCTCTGGTTACCTCTATTTTTTCATTCTCTACTCTTTCCTTATAGCTAGCCTCTATTGTCAAGTGTTTAATAATGACATTTTCTTATATTGTGTATGTTTTGATTATCATTGTTTCAATGCCTCCCTCTTCTTTTTGTTCAGGAACCTGTGATACTTTCAAATTCCTTCTAAATCCTTAATACATTATGTGTTCCTGTTCCATTTTCTTTCCAATCACTTACTTAGAGAATTCTTCTTTCCATTTGACAGAACACTTTCTAATTTCATGATGTATACCAATATCGTCCCTCACATTGACATGCATATGTAAATGAAAGTAAAATATCCATATGAGATCGTCAGAAGTTATTCAGTTTTTTGTAAAACAGTCATGCTTTTTAACAAAATTATTTTCAATTGTAATGATTCTCCTACAACTTTCATAATTTTGATTTTCTTTAATGCTGTGTAATTCCATTACCTATATCATATTTTATAATCTATTTCTGTGGAAAAATTTATAAATAACAGAGATAATTTCTTCCCCTATAAGGACATAAATTACCTTCGTGCAACATTTTTGGTAATGGAATAGTGAAGTATAGTCAAAATTTATGTTATGGAATTCCTTTTAAAAAAGTATGTCCTGTTAAAGAACAAATATTTTCCAACCTACTCCTTCAGAACAGAAAAAAAGAAATATAAAAATGAAAGTAATACATCAAGCATCAGTAAATATGTAGCTGAATAAAAGGAGGTGTATTGTACAAGCTAGGGGGTCAGAGACAGTTGAACTTAGCTTGTGGGAGCTCATAGACTCTAAACCAACAGTTAGAGAGCCTGCATGGAACCATCCTAGACCCTTTGCATATGTGTGAAAATTGTGTACCTCCATCTGTTTGTAAGGCTCCTAGCAGTGGGATCAGGACTTGTCCCTGGTGCTTAGCTGGCATTTGGTAACTTCTTGTCTATGCTGTATTACTTGCCCAGCTTTGATGCAAGAGAAGGCTGTTGGTTTTTGTCTTATTTGATGTGCCATGCTTTGTTCAAGCCCATGGGAGGCCTGTCCCTTCCTGAATGGAGATGGAGGAGGAATGAGTGGGGAGTGGGGTAGATGGGAGGAAGTGAGAGGAAATATGAGTTCAGGAGAGAGAAGAAACTGTGCTTAGTATGTAAAATAAATAAAAAATGAAAATAAAATAAATCATTAAAAATTTGTAAAAAGAAAAGGACACATCACTGTTTTGGGTATGGAAGTGTCTTAAAGATGAGAAACAGTGTAATTCACTCTGTGAATCTACTAAAAATCAAACAAAACCACTATACTGGTTTTAGTAAATGGTTTTAGTTCACGGATGCTGATATGTTCTGCTGATGAGAATTAATGTCAATATCTGAGTGATGATGCATGGGAGCAAGTGTCTTCTCACTCTTAAATCTTTACTGCATAATACTTATTGTACAAATTAAGCTCAGATTTCCCTTTCTCTCACACCCCAAGTGGCACCTTAGGGCAATTTACTTAGAACAATAGGGTTTTCTTTATACAAGGGGCTTCAAGATGTGATGCATGTTATGCTGTTATCAATTACTCTTCTCCTGCCCTGCTAGAAAATGGAGACATAGGAAAATAAAGGCAGTTTTACTTTAGTGCCTCATAGATGCTCTTACCTAACCACTTGTTAGATTGTAGTTTGAGCTCATTTATGATAAACTCATAAGGTGTCACCTAACCACTAATAAAGATATATTTTGAGCACATAAATTCCCTTTCTGACTTATTCTAGGCCATATGTGACCCCATAATGAAGCTGACTATCACTGCACTTATGGGGATTTTAGAAGTGTTTGCATTGTATTGTAAAAGAGTGGCTCCTGCTGAGGTTGTAGACTGGTTCTGTGAGAGAACTGCCAGAATTTTGTCACAGAGGTATAAAGTGAATGGAGAAAGAGCTTGGTGTACTTAGAGTTTTTCCCTCAGATTGTTCTCAGTGATGGTAGCAATTCTTCTGGAGACCCTGGGAAGGAAATATTAGAGACTGAACCCTAATAGTTTATTATTTTATTAATGAGGCATTTAATGTTTTTTATATTTTCTTCTATTAAGCATTTCAACATTTACATTGTTAAATTGTGTTGACAAAACAGTACACATTGGGAGTACATCATCTAACCTTAGATTTGTATTCTTAAATAGACACGTGAGGATCATGAGCATCACCCCTTCATAGACACCCTTGCTTGAAAAGTATGATCACACACTGCCTGATATTTAAATAAACAATGGACTACTTAGGTGATGGGGATCCCATCCTATACATCATGGCAGAAAATACCTGTCAGTAACTAAAAGCACAATAGAAGATGAACAAAAGCCATAGAGGGACTATAAAGACTACAAAATAAACGTCACTAAATGGATTTGCCATACATAGAAGAGACGTTATTGTCTACCTTAAATGTTTCAAAATAGAAACCATAATGCAGTCAGTCATCTTCACCATCAATCTTGAGTGAATGTAGTAAGTAATTTACTTCCTTCAAGGGTACAATGAAAAATAAATGAAATGTGATTTTTTTCTGTTAAAGCTGAAGACAAGTATGATGTCTAAAGTCTATACTAAATTGTTTACTTGAATAGGGTTTTTCTTTTCTTTTGTTTTCCCCATTTCCAGACTTCAAAACTATATAAATAGGCTTTAAAATATTTACAGCACTAGAAACATGTCTGGGCAGTTAAGAAATGTTCATTCCCAGGACCAAGGTCTGATTTTTGACAACTTTCTATAATTCCTGCTATAACAAGATCCAAAGGTTTAACATCTCAGGATCCAGCATGCACATTCGCATACCCACACAGACACACAGTGACATCACATAATTATAATTAAAACAAATTTTTAAACAACCAATTTTTGATGAAGGTTTTTCTTCTGTAAGCATTAACTCCTGTTATGTTGAGGTGTTGAGGTGTTGAGGTGTTGAGGTGTTGAGGCTTCTAATGGCTTACATACAGAGTTTTTCTTCACCATAAATTGGTTCTTGTAACAAAAAATAACCATTTAAGCATAAAGTTTGAGAAATCAATCCTTGTAAGATGGTGATTTCATTTGGGAATATATAGGAGATGCTGCCATGCTGGAAGAAGTATCTCCCTAGGCGTAGGCTGTTAGAATTTACATGCACACACCATTTCCAGTTCCCTCTCTGCTTCATGCTGAATCTTAAGGATGTGAGTTCTTAGCTTCCTATTTTAGCTGCCATGTCTGACACTTGCTGCCATGCCACTTTCATGGTAATTCTCTACCTCTCTCGAATGAAGGGGCATATTAAATTCACTTATAAACTGACCTAGACATTATATCACAACAACAGAAAAGTACCTAATACAAATCCATAAAGTTTTACACCTGAATTACTTATTTTATCTAATTTAAGATAAGTATAAAATCTAATAGGGTTACATTATCATTTAAATTTATAGTTTAAGTGTTATAGCTCTGGAGGGAAAGGTTTATTGACTTTCAGAATCAGGCTATACTGACAGCTCTGAAGGAAAGCTATACTGGATACCTACAGCTGTGAGAAGAAAGGTTCCCTGACAATTGGGAAGTCAGGCTATACCTGAAGCTGTATTCCAATGGTGAAAGCTCTCCCTACAGGATGTAATAATTCTGCTTTTCTCCAAAAAAGCCACTGCAGCTGGACTCTGCTCTACTCTGCTGAGTTTCCCAGGGGAGATGTCCATGATTGCCCTGTTCCACTCCCCTAAGGGAGTTTCTCAGCAGACCTGTCAAATGCTTCCCTGCTCTGCTTTACTAGAGTTTCCCAGGGGAGATGTTCATTTCTTTTCAGCTCCAGCCCAAACTGTTACTTCTCGGCTTCACTCAAGTAAAGGGGAAAACCGCTGCAGAAATGTAGCCGTCACTGATGAAAAGGTTGTTACTTCTGCTCTGGTCCTTTAAGGGAGTTTGCCAGCAGAGGTATCTGTTGTATCTCTGCTCCAATCCAATAGTGAGTTTCTGATCTGCTCCAGTGAAAGGTGTTCACACACAACTCATTCAGTCAATTTATTTTGAAAGGAGGAATCCAGAAGAGTGTCTGCCTCTGTAAGGGTGGAAAAGGAGAGCTGCGAACTGAAAAAGCACAGGGCT
Organism: Peromyscus nudipes; assembly: GCA_902168325.1. Lineage (NCBI taxonomy): Eukaryota > Metazoa > Chordata > Mammalia > Rodentia > Cricetidae > Peromyscus > Peromyscus nudipes. Next base: position 40,921 of record CABHPH010000171.1, read on the forward strand.
TATATAAGGCTTCTTAGAGGCAGAGTTTTTCTGTGGATAGGATTTTCAAGGTGGAAATTCGTCAGATTTCAGTACCTGAGCTTGTACAAGCTCAGAGATTAGATGGATATTGTACTCAGGGATTGGGCGATTTTGAGCTCAGGGATTGGTTGGCTTTGTGCTCAGTTGGTCAAGGGTAGAGTGTGTTTCATTGGCTCTGGTTTCAGGTCCCTATTCACCATTTAAGCCTGGTTTCAGAGTCAAGGTGTTTTTTTCACCAGCTCTAGATTCAGGGTGTTTCTTTGACTCTGATTTCAGGATCATTGTGTCATTCGTTGGCTCCAGTTTCAGGACCAAAGTGTGTGTCTATCACTAGCTCTGGTTTCAGGGTCCAGGTGTGCTTCTTGGTTGACCCTTTACACATAGGGCTTCATAAATTCATTTTTTCCATGACTTTGCTCTTGTAAATAATATAAAAATGCCCATGATAATGCTTGAACAGATTGTTGACACTGTCAGTTTTTCCCTAGAATACTCTTATGAAACTGATAAGAGGGTTGGCTAAAGAGCTTATCAAATACCTTACAATAAGCCCTTGGTATCTCTTTCAGGTGTTGCTGGGTACCAATGGCTCCCTCAGGGGAGGGAGTAAGTAAATGTGGTGTCAACAACACACGCAGCATGAATTGGTTGAAAGCAAACAGCTGAATTGATTTTCAATGATGGGGAAGGCCTTATATACCCTCCTCCCAGCACTCAGACTGTGTCCCAATCTGGTGACATTATCAGGAACTCTAACAGTGTCTGTTGCTAGGCCCTCATGCAGATGCAGCATAATCAGATACTCTGACAGCACCAGTTGCTAGGCTCTCAGGCAGACTCCCGGTGGTCTCAGAAGGAAGTACATTATGTGCATGCCTTGGCAACTGCTTTGAGCCAATTTCCTCAACCCTATAGGCCTATTCTACTATATTCAGGTAGTCAAAGACTATTGTAATATGCAAAGGATTTAAGTGATTGTTTAGACACAAAGTTTTACTAGCGTGTAAAATACAAACCTTTATCACTCTGACTACATTCATGGGATTTCTCTGCAATATGATATTTTCTCATGGTTTTCAAGATTCCTGATACTTTCAAAGGCTTTACCAGACTAATTACATTCATATGGTTTCTCTCCAGTATGTGTTCTTCTATGCATTTGAAGATAAATATGACGTGTAAAGGCTTTTCCACATTGATTACATTCATACGGCTTCTCTCCAGTATGTCTTCTTCTATGCATTTGAAGACAACTATGACGTACAAAGGCTTTTCCACATTGATTACATTTATGTGGTTTCACTCCAGTATGTGTTCTTTTATGCATTTGAAGAGTACTGTGTTGTGCAAAGGCCTTACCACACTCATTACATTCATAGGGTTTCTCTCCAGTATGTGTTCTTCTATGAATTTTTAGATTACTAGGTCCTGCAAAGGCTTTACTGCACTAGTTACATTCATAGGGTTTCTCTCCAGTATGTGTTCTTTGATGCTTCTGAAGATTACTGTGACATAAAAAGGCTCTACTACACTGACTACATTCAAAGGGTTTCTCTCCAGTATGTGTTCTTTTATGTCTTTGAAGAGTACTGTGTAGCGCAAAGGCCTTACCACACTCATTACATTCATAGGGTTTCTCTCCAGTATGTGTTCTTTTATGCCTTTGAAGAGTACCATGTTGTGCAAAGGCCTTAAACACTGATTACATTCATAGGGTTTCTCTCCAGTATGTGTTCTTCTATGCATTTGAAGATGATTGTGTTGTGCAAAGGCTTTCCCACACTGATTACACTCATATGGTTTCTCTCTGGAATGTTTTCTTTTATGTATTTGAAGATGATTGTGACATTCAAAGGCTTTACCACATTGACTAAATTCATAGGATTTCTCTCCAGTATGAGTTCTTTTATGTATTTGAAGAATAATGTGATGAGCATGTGCTTTAGAACACTGGTTATATTCATAGGGTATCACTCCAGTATGTGTTCTTTCATGCATTTGAAGATGATTGTGACATACAAAGCCTTTACCACATTGATTACATACAAAAGATTTCACTCCAGTATGTGATCTTTTATGCTTTTGAAGGTTATTTTGACATGCAATAATTTTACCACATCGAGTATACACAGAAGGTTTCTCTGTACTTTGGCTTCTTTCATTCCTGCAAGGATAATTAGTACATGTAAAAACTTTAGACCATTCAACACACTGTTGACTCTTTATATCTGTTTGAATTAAGTTTACAATTTGGTCCACTGTAATCAGAACTTAAATTTTTATCACCGTGTTAACTCTCATGTAATATTTACACAGTCTATTACTCATAGGTCTTTCCTGTCACATGATTTTCTTGATTTATTAACAATAAAGCTAGAAAACTAATTACTTGTATACTTGAATCAAATTTAACAAGTATTTTCAATTTGGAGACTGCTACAAACCTTCTAATTGTTCTGAGGAGAGAGGTATGTTATGTCTTTCCTCATACCTATTCTCATATGGCTTGTATTCAGAGTGACATATGTTATACCTAGTAATGGAAGAATAACTAATAAAAAAGGTTTTACATTGAATTCACAGTTTGCCTTTCTCTCCTTATAGACTTGTAGTATAGGGATTAAGGATTCTCTATACCAATTACCACTTGCTGGGCAGTGGGGGCAGTTGTGGCACACGCCTTTAATCCCAGCACTTGGAAGGCAGAGACAGGTGGATCTCTGTGAGTTCGAGGCCAGCCTGAGCTCCAGAGTGAGTTCCATGAAAGGCACAATGCTACACAGAGAAATCCTGTCTCAAAAAAAAAACCAAAAAACAAAAACAAAACAAACAAAAAACAAAAACAAATAAACAAAAAATTACCTTTTGAATCTTGATTCTAACAACCCTGCTCACTAAACTGAGCACTATCACAACAAGTATATGAGGCACATGACCTTTACTATGGACTATTTGCTTATTAGAAGATTTTGAAGATATACTTATCAACACTTCAACATGTAGAAATTATATAATATGAGTGGTATGAAATAAAATGGACTGAAATTTCTATATCAAAGCCCTTATGGTGCTATGATTCAAATGGTGATATCTGTTAAGGCATTGTTTCCTTGTCTTTTTTATTTAAAAAAAATGCCTTGCAAATGCAATTCAATTACCTGAAATTGATTTATATGATTTTGTGAGAATTTAATAATCATCAATGCACTTTAAACTGTGCTTATTTACACTGTTGCCTTTGTTTGCAACTTTCTGTATTTGCCATGTGGTGCTGACATATGCCTTTAATCCTAGCACTTGGAAGGCAGAAGCAGGTGGATTTCTGTGAGTTCAAGGCTCGCCTGTTCTACACAGTGAGTTCCAGAATAGGCTCCAAAACTACACAGAAAAACTCTGTCTCAAAATAAAAAAAATAAAAAATAAAAAATCTTCCAGGACACAATATAATTTCTTCAGAGGCACATTTGTATCAGATTGCTCAAGGAAATCACCTTTCATGTTGTCTAGAACTTTGACAATGTTCTTCAATATTATGGTCTTCCCACCTGTATCCTGAAATATAATACCAGAAAAGATATATTATTGAAAACTGTGCAAAATTTAAGTTCCTATCTTCAGTGTACCTTACAACCATGCATGATTTATTCACCTCATTCTTCTTTCTCAATCAAATTACAGAAAAGCACCCAAAACTAAGGAACAATTGTCCCCTTATTTTAAAGTGTGAAAAAAATGCTGTTTTACCTATTATAGTGAGATTCCAGTAGATCTCCAGCATCACATCTTTGTAGAGATTCTTCTGGGAAGGATTCAGCAAAGTCCATTCTTCCCAAGTGAAGCCAACATGCACATCATTATAGGTCACTGTGTTCTAAAATATCCATACATGTGTACAATGGAAAGTATGATACTGAAAACATTGTAAATGTACACTTATTTGCCAGTATATTCATATAATTCTTGTGCTCCTTAGTCTTACTCCACAACATAGGCATTATAATATAATCACCAAGGCACTTCAGAAGAAAACTGAATAAGAGGTTCACCTTTTTCATTTCTGTACCTTTGAAAGAGATATCACATTGCAAGAGAAATGCCAGTTAACAAACATAGAGACAAGTAAACAGATAAACAATACAGAGTATACATGAGAGAAATTGTGTGAACAATTACTAACTCCAAAAAAGAAAAGTAAGATGGACAAACTGGGTGTATTGGCTCACCTCTGCTTCTGAATTGAATGTAAGCCTAGTCTATGCAATTAGGTCCAGGACAGCCAGAAGTACATATTAAGACCCTGTCTCCCATGCAAAAATCAGTCAAATAAAAAAGAAGATAGAAAGAATTCAGAGGCTTTTACTGAAGTTCCTACAAAGAGTTATACATTCATTCCAGTTCTGTATTCACCTTTCAGAAATCTGAAGTGCCCCCAATTCAAAATAACATCAATAAGACTTTACTAAAAGGTACTGCATGCTGTAACAATTACAAATGGACAGATGCAAACATTAGCAATGTAAATCTTGATGGTAAAAAAAATCAACATAGGGCAGAAGAGATGACACAGTAGTAAAGAGCTCTTGATGGTCTTACACAGAGTTTGGCTCAATTCACAGTATTTACATGGGTTATCACAACTATCCATTAGTCCAAGTTCAGGGTTTCTGGGACCGTCATTGATCACTGTACAGACCAGGCACCCTTATGGTGCATATTCATGCATACAGGTAAAATACTTATATTCATTTAAAACAAAAACACTAGACAGGAAGAAAGTCATGAACTTGTAACTCAATAGCTCAGAAGGCTCAGAGAGTGTTAGTATCATGAATATATGCTATTCTGAGTAACATAATGAAGCACACTGCCAAATTTTAAAATTCAAGATATGAATGAAGCTTAGTACAGTAGCATATGTTTGACGTATACAAAAACATACATCTCAGGCCAATCATTCTAATAATAATAATAATAATAATAATAATAATAATAATAATAATAATAATAAAAAGTCAGCCTGATGGTAGTGGCACATGCCCTTAATCCTAGCACTCGGGAGGCAGAGGCAGGCAGATCTTTGTGAGTTCAAGGCCAGCCTGGTCTACAGAGTGAGATCTAGGAAAGGCACAAAGCTACACAGAGAAACCCTGTCTTGAAAAACTAAAAAAAAAAAAAGGAAAAAAAGCCAAGAATGTTGGTTTACTTTTAATCCCAGGACTTGGGAGACAATGTCAGGGATCTCTGAATTCAAGGCCAGCATGGTATACAGAGGTTCTTTCAGGATGGCTAGAACTACACAGACAATACTTGTCTTTAAAAAAAAATTAGACCAGCAGGTTACCAAACTGCCATAGCACTGAACAGCAATTGCTTCTACTGTTATCTTGTAATTTAGAGATAGAGTCTATAATGATGATGAAGGCATGACAACATAAAAAGGAGTCAGTCTGATTATTTTCAACCAAAACACAGTAGAGACACAGAGTACAGGAAATGGGTTGAGATTACAGAGCTGTATATCATACCCCCAGTGAGGAATTTCATCCAGCCTGCTCCTACAAAAGGTTTCACAAGCAATCAAAAGAAATCCATGAAAAAGAGAGACATGTTGAAATATATCACCACATCTAGGAGGTTTTTTATTCAGTCAACTATATTCGACCCAGGTGTAGGCTCATGGTCAGAAATAAAGAAAATGCATTTAGTCACATTTTGGATCCTCATAGCCTATAACAGCCCCAATATGGTTCAAATGTCTCAAGTCTCTTTTGACACTCAAGATGATCTCTTGACAGCGACATCTTATAAAATCAGAAAATGAGTTATATCTTTCCAACATACAATGGCACATAATACCATTCACATTCCAACACAGAGAAATGGAGACATTGTGGGAGAAGATTGGACCAAGGCAAGACTGAAGTACAACAGGACAAACAACAAATTCTTTATCTCTGTGTTAGATGAATAGGGCACCAGTTTCAAAGGGGTCAGATGGCCCTATCCCTGCAACTTGTCATCTCTCTATCTTTGGTTATTTCCACTCTCTATGTGCAGCTATCTCTCCATCAAAGATGTCACATGGCTTAGTTATCTCAACATCTTGTGGTCACCAACTGCAACCCAGTCTGTTGAAGAAAATTATTTTAAGATGGGTTATATTTGTCTATGCTGTGGTACAATTGTTTTAATGATGCAAAGATGTGCTGCATTCTTTTATGTTGCATTTGTTTAACTCTGTGTTACTGTGCCTGTCTCAAATACCTGATTGGTCTGATAAAGAGCTGAACAGCCAATAGCTTAACAGAAAAGGATAAGCAGGGCTGAAAGACAGAGAAAATAAATGGGAGGAGAGATCTTGGAGGAAAAAATGAAGGACCAAGAAAATGAGAGGACACCAGTGGCCAGTCACCCAACTACACAGCAAGCCCTAGAGTAAGAAGTAAAGAAAGGTATACAGAATAGAGAAAGATAAAAGCACAGAGGCAAAAGGTAGAAGGAATAATTTATGTTAAGAAAAACTAGCTATAAACAAGGCAACTAAGGCCAGGCACTTATAAGAAAGAATAAACTTCCCTGTGTGTGATGTATTTGAGAGTTGGTGGCTGACCCCCAAAAGAATAAAGAGTAAAACAACAACAAAAAAACCCAAAACCACCACACCACCTTCAATGCTCACAGCATCATGCAGTGAACTCTCACAGTGCCCTCACAGGATTTCTGTCTCTGCCAAACATAAATGCCTGCAGCAGTGTTAAACTGTAACCACAGACTAAGAATTTATGACCATAAATTTTGATTCTTTCTTGTTTCCAGGACCAATACATGATGGGGAATACTGTAAAGTTTGACTTTTTAATTGGGATGGATACTAACATGCTTGGACCACAGGTGCAGAAGCTTTTGTATGAAGATGCTTTCTGGGACTAGGAATCACTTTGCTTACTCCTTCCACATATTTAATGCTTAACTGGATGGAGTTTTATACTTTGGGCACTTTGCTAGGCTTCCATTACATGGCAAGGGCCTTCTCTATAATGGTGATTAAACTCCTAGAAAATTCCTGCCTCTTTCAACACTTGAGTGCCCTCTGAATCTACCATTTCATTTTCATTTATTTCTGTCCCTTCATTTTTTCCACTAGAGACCATAATGAGTCATCAGTAATAACCATCCAACAGATTCAATATTCCCTTTTAGAAACCAATCAATTATTTTTAATTTGGCCATAACCCTAAACCTAACCCTAAATTTCCAGGTTATGGGTAGAATAAGATTTTGAAGTGAAATTATCACACAAATGACCTCTAGCTTAATTTGTATGCAGTCTATTTCTGACTAAAATCCTATGATCTCAATCTTCATTCTCTGTAATTACTCTTAATATTCTCTCCCATCTTCCTGGTTCTACAAGAACAGTCAGTTAAGTTCTGTGTACAACTTTCTATGATTTTTGCTACCTAAAGAATGTCTTCCACATTCTTCCAAAAGACAACATCCCAGGTTCTCCCTAGCAACAAATTCACCTTTGGTGTTCCTTTGTGGTTCTAACTTTTTTTTAGCCAGCTGTGATTAAACTTTCTTACCAAAAACATCTCAGGCAATGAATGTTTTCATTTGGCTGATTGTGTCAGATCACACTCCATCATTTTGGGGGCTTAGGATAGAATCTCAAGGTAACATTTAAAGAAGAAACCCATGGGAAAAGATGTTTTTCCTGGCTTTCTCTCTTGCCTAGTTACCATGTCTTGATCAGTTAGCTCCCTTTTCTAGCCCAGGACAACTTTCTTAGGGATATTGCCTCTTGGTGGAGGATCCTTTCCACAGTAATCATCAATCAACACAATCTTTCACAGACATAACAGCTTCTGACTTTTACAAATAAAGCCACCATGAACATAGTTCAGCAAATATCCTTGTGGTAGGATGAAAAATTATCATTTGCATATATGCCCAAGAGTGTTATAGCAGGGTCTTGAGGTAGATTATACCAAATTTTCTGAGGATTACATATTAATTTCCACAATGGCTGTACAAGTTTGCACTTGCAATAGTAATGAATCCCATTGCTCCATGTCTTTGCCAGTGTTAGCTGTCACTTGTGCTATTGATCTTAACCATTCTGATAAGTGTAAGATGAAATTTCAAAGAAGTTTCAATATGTTTTTCCCTAAAGACTAAGGACGTTGAACATTTCTTCAAGTGTTTCTCAGTCACTTTAGATTCCTCTACTGAGAATTCTGTTTAGAGGTACACCTAATCATAATAGCATTATTTGGGTTCTTGTTGTTTAGTTTGTTGAGTTCTGTATTATCCTGAGTGAGGCAACTCAGAAACACATTAGTAATCATGGTATGTACTCACTTATAAGTGGAAATTAGCTGTTAAGTTAAGTAAAGTACAATCACTGTGAACACAGTTAATCACATTATAATCCATGGATGCAGAGAGGCTAAATAACAAAAATGGCTCTGAGAGTGATGAATGGATCTTCATGAGAAAAGGAAATAGAATAGTTTTGAGGGTCCACTGGAAGCAGGTAGGGATGGAAACAGGAAGGGGAAAGTGAGTAAGAGAGAAAAAGAGGAGGAGAAGGCAAGGGGTGATGACTGGAATAGGGTGATTTTAGCAGGGATCATGGAAACAGTGCAATGCAAACTTTCTGGAACCTATAAGGGTGGTCTCAGTGAGGACTTCATGCAATCAAGAACACAGAGGCTGAACCAGCCCTCTTCTGTAATCACATAAGGCTCCAAGTGTTAGAAATGGCACAACATGCCAGCCACAAAACCTTAGAACCACACTTGTCCTGCCTGCAAGATATGCTGGGGCAATGGTGGCTCAGAGAGATTCTATAGTGGACAACAAATGACTTGTCTCAATTGCAGCCCAAGCTGTGAGAGGCTACACGTATTCTCGAATAATCAGAAGCTTACACACAGACCCCTTGCATGCTCATGAGAGGCTACTTGGATATATTTCATGAGAGTTGCCAAGATGTCTCTGTTTTTACCCATGTCTTTATCTATGAATGCAAGTTTTCTTGTGACTTTTATTCCCTGAAAGAGTTTGTTGGAATATATAAACTGTAAAAAGAAATGATAGGATAGAGCAATGAGAAAGAACAGCATGACGAGAACAACATGAGAAAAATAAGAAAAGAAACCATCAAGAAAGCACATGAGTGTCCTGACATTCCATAATAACCCTCACATAGGAAAGTCACAGTTTCACCAGGCTGTGGATTTCTCTTTGACTCCTGAGTGCTGTTCTAAAGGCTGGACCTTGGTGGCAGTTCTAGGAAACTGCAGTTTGGATATACTTCATGAGAGAATAGATTTAAAAAAAAAGAAAGAAAAGGATATGGGCAAAGTGAGAAAAGTTTGAAACAAAGCAAGACTAAAACTCAGCAGGGTAAACAACAACTACTGTTATCTTTGTCTCAAACAGGTGGGGCTTCATTCTCAAAGTTCTTAAATAGCTCTTTCCCTGAAAACTTTCATACATGTTTCTCCTTTGCTACTTCCACTCATTGTATGCAGCTCTGTGTCAGATGTCTCATAGGCTGGATATCTCAATATTCTATTGTCTCAAATTCTAACAATGGCTTCATCTTCACAGCTTCATGCAATGGACTCTCACAGTCTCCTCATTTGGTTTTTGCCTCTGCCAAACACAGATTGTGCAACAGTGCTGAACTGAAATCACAGAGGAAAAATCCATAACCTATTAGTATTGTATCTTTTGCATCTACATCTTTCTTGTTCACAGAACCAGCACAACATGGATTATCCCCCCACATTTGGCTTCTAAGTTGTGATGGATGCTATCATGCTTGGATAAGAGTTACAACAAATTATGTATGAAGTTGCTTCTTTAAATTGGGAATCAAGTTAGCAACTTCCATAAATAGAAGACTTAGAAATATGGAATCTTATACTTAGGTTACCATCCTAGGCTTTAAATGCTGAGAAGTGTTTCTCTTTATTTTCCTTTTTTTATGATTGAGAAATTTTCTATTAATTTTACATACCATCCATTGGTTCCCCTCTCCTCCTTTTTCTCACCCTTCAGCTCTTCCCCAAACCCACCTCCCATTCCTATCTTGTCCAAGGCAAGGCCTCCCATGGGGAGTCAGCAGAGCCTGGTATACTCAGTTGAGGCAGGTCTAAGCCCCTCCCCCTTCACCAAGGCTGTGCGAGGTGTCCCACCATAGGGACTGGGTTATAAAAAGCCACTCATGCAACACGGATGATGCTGATCCCACTGCCATGTATCCCCTTAAATAGTTCAAGCCAAAAAAGTCTCTTGCCTATGCAGATGGCCTAGTCCAGTCCTATGGATGATCCATAGCTATTGATCCACAGTTCATGAGTTGCCACTAGTTTGGTTTGGTTGTTCCTCTACATGTCCCCATCATGATCTTGATGACCCATGCTCATAGAATCCCTCTTTTCTCTCTCTTTGATGGGAATCCTGAAGCTTGGCCTAGTGCTTGGCTGTGGATTTTTGCATCTGCTTCCATCAATTACTGGACAAAGGCTCTATGATGACAGTTAGGTTATTCTACAATCTGATTCCTAGAGTAGGCCAGTTCAGGCACCCTCTCCACTATTGCTATTACTCTAAGGTTGGGTCATCCTTGGGGATTCCTGGGAACTCACCTAGGACCCTGTCTCCCTCTATCATGGTATCTTTCTTTTCTCTCCCACTCTGTACCTCTTCCAGCTTGATGATGCTGTTCTCTTAGGTTTCATCCTCCATCTCCTACCCCATCCCTTATCCTCTTGCCTATCTCATCTCCCTTCCCTCTAGAACTAGAGTAATATAGACAGCTTGGGATTGGCATAAAAACTGACATGTGGACCAATGGAGTCTAATTGAAGATCCTGATATTAATCTGCACACCTATGAACACCTGATTTTTGACAAAGAAGTCAAAACTGTAAAATGGAAAAAAGAAAGCATCTTCAACAAATGGTGCTAGCATAGCTGGATGTCAACTTGTGGGAGATTTCAAATAGATCCATATATGTCACCATGCTCAAAATTCAAGTCCAAGTGGATAAAAGACCACAACATCAATCCAGTTACACTGAACTTTATAGATGAGAAAGTAGGAAGTAGTCTTGAAAGTAGTGGCAGAGGAGATCACTTCTTAAATATAAAAACAGTAGCACAGACAGTGAGAGCAACAATTAGTAAATGGGACTTCCTGAAACTGAGGAACCTTTTGTAGGGCAAAGATACCATCAGTAAGACAAAACAGCAGTGTACAGAATGGGAAAAGATCATCACCAACCCCACATCTGACAGAGGGCTGATCTCTAAAATATATAAAGTATTCAAGAAACTGGACATGAAAATACTGAACAATCCATTTAAAAATGGGCTACAGAACTAAACAGTGAATTCTCAACAGAAGAATCTCAAATGTCCCAAAAAACTTTTAAGGAATTGCTCAATGCTCAACATCTTTAGTCCTCAGGGAAATGTAAATCAAAATGACTCTGAGATACCATCTTACACCTGCTAGAATGGCTATGATTAAAAACTCTTAAAAAAAAAAACCCTAATAACAGTTTATGTTGGAGAGAATGCAGAGCAAGTAGAAAACTCTTCCATTGTTGGTGGGCCTTCTCTTTAATAGTGCTAAACTTCTTGAAATTTCCTGCCTCTGCCTCACCATCCAACTGCCATTTGATACTATCTCATGCTGTTTTTCTCTATGTGTTGGATTAGAGAAGAATACAATTTTTAAAAAGAAACAAAGAGATGTGGACACTGGGTTTTTATTTGTTTCTGCACCACTTGTTTCTTTTCCACTGTAAACCTAATTGAGTCATCAGTAATATACACCCAACAGAATCAATACTTTGTCCAAAAAATCAGCCAAGTATTTTTTTAATTCTGCCTTACTCGATTTCTCAGAGAATGAAGAAAACAGGAAGGATTTGGGAACATAGTATTGTACAAATAACCTCTGGCTAAATTTTTCATGGAATCTATTTCCCACTTAAATCCTATAACCTCAAGCTCCACTGTTTGCAATACTTACTTGTTTCTTGCTGTGGTTAAATTCTCTAATCAAAAGCATCTCAGGTAATGAACAGGCTTTTTTGACTGATATTGCCAGATCTAATCAACAATTGTGGACGCTTAGGAGAGAAGCTAGGAAATGAAGGCAAAACCATGGGGAAACTGTATTTACTGGAATTCTCTCTTGCTTGGTCACTGTCATGTCCTAAGCTAGATCTCTCAAGCATCTCAGGACCACTTACTTAGGATATGGACAACTTAGTGGAAGAGCTTTCCCACACCAATGAACACAATTTCTCACAAACATAGTAACTAGTAATTCTGATCTGGGCAGAGCCTCGATTGATGTTTCCTCAGATGATTCAAGGCTACATCACATTGACAGTTGAAGCCAATTAAGACAGAGACATTAGAAGGTTTTAAAAACATAAAACCCAAATATTAACCATGTCAATCACTTAAGCAGCAGAAACCCAAACATGAAGGTGGCAACAACTGGAAAATACAGATTTGTCAAGAAATGAAAAGTGAGCCTCTAAGATCAACAAAAGAAAACGAAAACTGTCTCTACACAGAAACTTTTGAAGTAACAAAAACTCAAAACACCCATAACATCATATAGCAAATTTTCTGCAAAAATATTGGTGAAGATCCATCAATTTCCAGAGAAACAATACATCTAGACAACAATTAATAAAATCAACAACATATATGTCACCACTGATCAAACTTGACATGAAAACTTATCTACAAACATATGTCACTGTCCCTTAAACAAGAACAGATTCTTATCAAAATTAAACCACAATGCACTCTAGTTTTGTCTTTGGAAATAATAGAAAATTATTTTTATTTAAAGTTGAGTGAGGAGAGCTTTTCTATCAAAGTTGGAGAGATTTGAATGAAGCTTTCGGATGCTTTAACTTTTTAGAAAATAGTTCCTATTACTAAAAGAATCTCATTATCATATAATAAAAACAAGGTAAATTTTAGGATAACTTAGGCACCATTTTGTTTCCTATGACTGATGACTATCTGTAAGTCTCCATCAGAGCCAGGAAATGAAAACTTTTCCAAACCAAATGCAAGATAACAGATTTTTACAGAAACAGTGTATGATTTGCATTGTACACCTATAGCAACTTGTTTTGCTCTGATTGCTTTATGAGTCACAAGAAATTTGAAAATTTTATCTCCATATTTTGTGTATGTTTGTATGAGGAAGAACATCTTCTATGTATTATATACAGGTGACATTTAAGAAAAGAGTGTGTCACATCCACTGATTCTGGAGTAGCAGGTGGTTATGAGCCTCCCAACTTAGATATTGGAATATGAACTCAGGTTATCCCCAGAAGAATACATGCTTCATCACATTCCCAGCCCTATATTACTTTTTATTCAATAAAATAAAAATCTTTTACAGATTAACAACAATAAAACCTAAATTAATGCTGCAAACCACAAGAATATATTATACACCTCCAGCTGTATATAATAAAGCTATACTTAGAAAGTTCAAGGAATTTTTTTCTAGAAGGATGCCATCAGTGAATATTTGGTGTTATTCAGCTTTTAGTATATCATCTGTCTTCTACTACGAATTTCTTGTGTGCTCATGTACTACTAGGCCACATGGCAAACAATACAATCTTATACCTACTGCTGATCTACTAGGTAGCACCCCTACAGAGCCTAGGAGATGGGCAGACTGCAGATTCATAGCTTTGTTTCTTGCACATATGAGGCTCAGACCATTGCTTTCCTTCAGGCCTAGTGGCATGACAAAGCTATTGGCTGAAGACAAAAGAGATTTTTTGCATATCCAGGTGAAATAAAGACTAGCAGAATTTCTGATCCAGGCAGAGTCATGTGGCCAGGGAGAGGAGAACAAGGCAGAGTTTCTGTAGATGGTAAGGAAGACGAGGTCAGGCTGAGGGTAAGGAGCAAGGAAAAGTTCTGAAGACTGTAGATGGATCTGAATCAGATCAGGAGAGGGGAAGATGAATGTAAGATGGAGGACAGAGGACTGGAAGGTGAAGGTGAGGTTGAGAGCATCCGTGCTTAGCTATTACTATGGCTAGGAGAGGACCAAAAAGGAAGAGATAGAGAAGAACTGATGTCAGAACAGAACTGAAGCTATGTAGTTACAAGTTGGTTACAGCTGGGCAGTGGTGGCAAATACATTTAGTCCCAACACTTGGGAGGCAGAGACAGGCAGATCTCTGTGAGTTTGAGGCCAGCCTGGTCTACAGAGAGAGAGATCCAGGACAGGGACCAAAACTACACTGGAAAGACCTGTCTCAAAAAAAAGTTTGTTATAGAGAATTAAAGTAAACAGACATAATAGATTGGTGTACATAGATTCCTTGTCCTCAGATAACCCCACACCAGATGTAGCATCTTCCCCTAGACTCTTGGAAGGATTTGCTCATGGCAGGACCCAGGGAAAATTCTGATAACATGGAAGTAAACAAATGATCCATGAGAACATAATACATCAATATTAAGAGGATTTTGTATGGTAAATTTGCATCATGAATTGAATATATTACAAAGAAATGCCTCAACAATTTATGGCAGAATTCCTGATTCCAATTCTCTATGCAAAGTGGAAAGACTGAGAATGCTCAACAGTATCATGAAAAAGCAATACATAAATTGATACCACGTGACTTCTTTATTTACCACAAAACTATAACAATCAAGAATATGTACAATATTCTGCCTGTCTCTGCCTCCCAAGTGTTGGGACTAAATAATAAGAATAAAGGAGATAGAGAGTCAAGAACAAAAGCAGGAAAATATAGTCACCTTATAATTAAAAGACCAAAGGAAACTCATCCAGGAAAAGTGTGATCTTGACCAGTGTTACAGCTACCTATAATTCTATGTGTATAGAAATTAACACAGACTTGACAGATTCCACAAAATCATCTCAATCTTACCATTAAATGTTATGCTTCTGACCTTCTAGCTACTGATATTTCTTCAAAACAGAGAGACGCCAAACTCTTGATTCTCTTGGCAAATGGAGGTAATCTCCTACTATGGCTCTGCAAAGTCTCATGTACCCTTGGGGTTCCAGGTAAACCCAGCCAAACTGATGGCCAATCACAAACATGGTAGAATAATTTAATGACTATTTCTTGCCACATGGGTTATGGCACATGATCTGGAATCAGCTCTATCCACCTGCCTAACAACATGCAAATATATTAGAGATATCACAGCCTCCCATATCCAGGGTGGCAGAGCCTCCCCCTCCACA
>CABHPH010000172.1:0-47406 GCA_902168325.1 Peromyscus nudipes
CTAATGGCATACAGATGGTTAGTGTTGTGAACTTGAAAGGATCTGAAATCGCCTAGAAGACAAGCCTCTAAGTACATCTGTGAGGAATTCTTTAACTTTTGGCATGCCTGTGAGGGATTGTTTATTGGGTTAGTTGAGGTTGGAATGGAGCCAAAATTTGGGTGGCACCCTTCCCTAGTCCTGTAAGCAGACTTTTCTGTCCCACCAATCAGTTCCCAAATAATCACACAGAGACTTCACATTAATCCTAAATGCTCGGCCGGTAGCTTAGGCTCATTTTTTACCTAGCTCTTATAAATTAAATTAACCCTTTTCTATTCAGCCATGTGCTGCCCCGAGGCTCATTTACCTCAAATGTGTACTTCCCATCCTGCTTGCTCTGTGTCTCATGGCGTCTCCTCAGAGTTCCTCCCTTCTCCTCCCAGGATTCTCTCTGCCCCCAAAATCCTGCCTAGTCATCAGCCAATCGGCCTTTTATTAACAACAAGAGCAACACATTTTCACAGTGTACAGAAGGATTATTCCACAGCAGGATCCTGAACTACATAAAAGGAGAACATGAACTTATCACAAGCCTTCTTCATTCTCTGCCTCCTCATTACGGGTACAATGTAATCAGCTGCTTCAGGCTCCCACCACTTTGGCTTCCCTGCCTTGAAGGCTGTATCCTCTAACTGTGAACCCAAATGAGCCCTTACTCCCTCAAGTCGCCTTTTTTTATTTAATTATTTATTTTTATGTGTATGGATGGTCTGTCTACTTGTAAATCTGTCCATCATATGAATGCTGTGTCCATGGAGACCAGAGGAGGCTGCTCGATGCCCTGGAACTGGAGTTACAGATGGTCGTGAGCCAAACTGTGGTTGGTAGGAACCGAACCCTGGTCCCCTGGAAGAGCAGCCAGTGCTCTTAACTGCTGAGGCACCTCTACAGCCCTGTTGGTTGCTTTTGTTGTGGCATTTTATCACGGCACAGCCACAGGAAAATAAACCAGGGTACCATCATAATGAAGCAAAGGACAGTTAAAAGTCATCTTAGCCAGCCAGGTCAGTCCTGGAAAATTCTAGGTAGTCTTGTTGTAGTACACAAGCTCTGGGCTCTGTGATTGCATCAACCTCCAGCCTCCACGCGACTTGACTCACTTTCCTATGCCTGTCTAGCTTGCTTCAATTTCAAAATGCAAAAATTAGTAATGAAATATCTTACAATCTTTTATTTCACACAAACTTGAGACATGGTGTGTGTGTGTGTGTGTGTGTGTGTGTGTGTGTGTGTGTGTGTATTTGATGCCTGTGGCTACACTAATGGGCAACACCAGTCTAGAAGAACTTGACAACCTTAGTGGTGAGGTTGAGAGGGTGGGGCTGAGAGCACCTCAGACAGAGGGAGCGAGATCCTTGCTTGATATAGAAGAAATCACCTCACTTGGGCTCCCTACAGTCATGCAGTCAGTACACAAAGATCACTTCCATTCCCAAACCACATCCCCTCTCCTCCTCTTCCTGTCTTCGCCTCTTCTTTCTCCTCCTTCTTGGGTGTCATCCGATGGAACATCTCATCTAGGCATTAGTACTGAAGGGCCTGCAGATCTACAGGAAGCAACTTGCTCCCTGCCTGCAGGAGGGTTTCAGACCTGTTCTTACATGGTGCTCTGTCAGCAGAGTGCAAAAAACTGTGATCTCACCAGTAACTCTGACATCAGAAAGAACGATTTAAAAAATGAAGACCAGAAGAATGGAGGTGAGGAAGGAGGAAAAGAAGTGCAAGATAAAGTGGAGGAAAGGGCTGGTTTGCGTGGCATACCTCCCCCAAGGCAAACGCTCCCAGAACACCGGAATGTGACATTGATCGGGAGTGGAGTTTTGAACATCTAGTGAGTTAGAACAAGTTCACACCAGGTTAAAGTGAGTCTTGAACCAATGACTGGTGTTCTTGGGAGACAAACATTGAAATACAGATACAGACACCCAGAAGTCACAGACAAGAGTAGCATGGGTGTGGGGGCAGAGCTGGGGATGTAGGTCAACTGGTAGAGTGCTTGCCTAGCATGCTTGAAATCCTGGGTTTAGTCCCCAGGACCCCATAAACTGGACATGGTGGCACATGCCTGGAATCCCAGGCATGTAATGCGGGAAGATGAGAAGTTCAAGGTCATTCTCAGCTATATACAGAGTTCGAGACTAGTATGGACTACCTAAGACCCTGTCTCCAAAAAGTGGAGGTGGGTGCTGGTGAGGTGACTCAGTGGTTAAAAGCATGGACTGCCCTTACAGCGGACCCAAGCTTGGTTCCCAGCACCCCACATCAGGAGGCTCATCATCACCTGTAACTTCAAGTTCATGAACTCTGTCTCCCTCTTCTGGCCTCCAAGGGCACACGCACTCTTGTGAACATACTCTGCCCCACCATCGTGCACACATAACTAAAAAGATAGAGGTGTAATGAAATACTAGTTTAAGATGTATCACATTCATTTGTGCTGTGAAACATTTGTTTAATGGTGAAAAGTAGGTTGCATTCTTTTATGGTGTATTTGTTTTAGCTCCGTAAAGCTGTGTTATTTTGCCTGCCTAAAGTACCTGATTGGTCTATTAAAGAGCTGAATGGCCAATAGCTAGGCAGGAGATGGGTAAGCAGGACTGCCAGGCAGAGAGAATAAATGGGAGAAATCTAGGTTCGAGAGAAGAGCTAGGAGTGAGAAAAGGAGGCAGAGATGAGCACGCTAGAGGCCACCCACCCAGACACCCAGCCAGCCATGGAGTAAAAAGGAAAGAAAGATATATAGAACAAAGAAAGGTAAAAAGCCCAGAGACAAAATGTACTTAGAGAGAAATGGGATAATTTAAGAAAAGCTGGCTAGAAACAAGCCAAACTAAGGCCAGGGAATTCATAAGTAAGTCTCCGTATATTTATTTGGGAGCTGGGTGGTGGGCTCCAAAAGAATTAAGAAAAAAAAAAAAACACCTACATAGAAGTAAACAGTGAGCTGTGTATCTGCAAACCAAGGAATACCAGTTACCACCCCCAGAAACAAAGAGAGAGACTGTTACCATTAAATGTTTTAGGTTTGTTTCTTATTGTATATGGTTGCCCACTTGTATGTAGGTATGCCATATATATGCCTGATGCCCATAGAGACCAGAAAAGGGAGTCAGATCTCTGGGAATTGGAGTTACAGATGATTTTGAGCCACTATGTGAGTACTAAGAACCAAACCCTGTCCTCTGGAAGAGCGGTCGGTGCTCTTAACTGCTGGGCCATTTTTCCAGCCCCTATGATTAATCTTGTCAACTTGAGTGCACCTCTGAGAGATGCACAGGAGATTAGTAAAATACACTTCTGGGTGTGATCCGAGGGCATCTCCAGAGACAATTAACTAACTGGGGGAAAGGCCAGCCCAAAACGGGACAGTACCATCCTAGAGCCTGGGGATCCTGGCAGAACTGGAGGGGCAGAAGGAGGGAGCCCACCAGAACTAGCATGCTCTGTGCTTCCTGGCCCCTGGGATGTAAGCAGCTTGAGCTAAAACATGCTCCAGCCACTGTGATATTCTTCCTTGTCTCGGGCCCACAGTGGAACAAGCTGACCCGAGATACCAGCTGCCAGACAGATTTTGGTGTGTGACCCAAGCTAGCCTCAAACTCTTGATCCTTCTGTGGCAACTGCCTCTCTGATGGGATTATAGGTGCGTGCCACCATGCCCAGTTCTACTGACGGCATTTTGTTGTTGTTCTTTTGAAGATACTACAAGTAGCCCAGACTGGCCTTGAACTTGCGATGTGGCCATGCCTGGCCTTGGACTTCTGACACTCCTTCCTCTACTCTACCTCTCTCTGAGATTGCAGGCATATGCTAGTATATGGAATTTTTGAACAAGCAAGTGGCAGATGAGCTACCTCATAGGCCGGTGCCCAGTGGAAACTGGCCTGGGAAGTATTAGAAAGGAACTAGAGCTGGAGAGAAGATTGGATGGACACAGGCACTTGCCATGCAAGCCCGGTGACCTGAGTCTGAGCCCCAGAACCCACATACAGGTGGAATGAGAGAACTGAGTGCACAAAGTTGTCCTCTGACCTCCACACTTGCCATGGAACAGAAACCCACAAACAGGCATTATGCATACACACACACACACACACACACACACACACACACACACACAAGAATTTTTTAAACTAGAGCGAGGGGTTTTGTTGGGGGGCGTTTTTGTTTTGCTATCATCACAGAAGCTGCTGTGGTAAAAGAACAGTTTGAAGGCTGATTCTGAGCAAGAATGATTTCCATCTGCATAGAAGCAGGACAGTTAGGAAGGGGTTAATATGTGAGCTAGGGACTCCCCAGTGGAATGGCCTGAAACAACACTGACAGGGATCCTGCACAGATGGGAGTTCCTGATCAGCTGAGCTTACATCCCCAGTGTGACCCATGCCACATAATATGTCACCCTACCCCTGACCTTGGCTGCTCCAATTCTCATAATACAGACACTAAACAGAGAGCCAGGGAGGGGCCGGGAGTAGAGAAAGCCATGTAGGTATAGGTTACACTTATGAGGAAGCAGGAAATATGAGGAAACGGGAAAGCCAAAAAGGCAGCGCAGGCCAGAGCAAAGCAGAAAATGGTACACGTCCTGTGCTCTGCTTCTGCCTCTCAAACGCCTTCAAAAGTTAGCAGCTCAGAACAGCAACCGATTCGTCACAAGGCATAAGTTTCCGAGTTAGGAATACAGCAAGGCTCCGATGACTGATTCTTCTGTCAATATGGAATTGATGGAAGTCACTCCATGGTAATCTGCTGGCAGATCGACTGGTACAGTATCCAGAATGGCTTCCCTTACCACCGGCACCTGGACAGAGACAGCCGAAAGATCGGGCTTAGCTGGACTGTAAACAAAACCTGCTTCCCTGCCCTCTCAGGGAAACTAGACTCTGTACGAGAGTGAGTCAAAGCTCCCCAGATGGAGTGTTTCAGAAAGCAAGGCAAAAATTCCATGGTCTTTTCTGACCTAGCCTGGAAATGACACAGCACCCTTCTGTCATATCATATTGCTCAAAGCAGTCACAAGCCAACTCCGATTCAAGGGGGCACGGAGGGATCCAGACCTCACCTCTCCATGAGGTGAGGCTCCAACAATCTGTGCCCATAGTTTCAAACCACCATCCCAGCGACGCATGAGAGATGGGAAGGATTGCTCTCTAGTTCAAGATTCTCGAAAGTCTACCTGATAGACTGGCCGGGTAGCACTTGCTGGTGTACACAAGAACCTAGGTTTGACTTTTAGCCTCACAAAATAAGAGAAACGTATTTTTAAAGATTTTTTTAATTGTGTGTATACATGTGTGTCTGTGTATGAGTATGAACATATGAGTCCAGGTACAGTGACGGCCGGAAGAGGTCATCAAATCCCCTGGAGCTAAAGTTACAGGCAGCTGTGAGAGCCCCAATGTAGGTGATGGGAACCAAACTCGGTACAAAGTAGTACACACACTTCGCCACTAAGCCATCTCTCCAGAGCCTCAGAACACTTCCTTTTGAAAATGTGATGTTTATGGGTGTTTTGCTTGCTTGTGCGTCTATGCACCATATGCATGACCTGGACCTGCAGAAGCCGGAAGAGGTGTCAGATCCCCTGAAACTGGAGTTACGGACAGCTGTGAGCTGCTGTGTGGGTTCTGGGAGTAACACCTGGGTCCTCTGAAAGAGCAGCCAGTGCTCTTAGCCACTGAGTCATAAAAAAAAAAAAAAAAAAAAAAAAAACTAGATCCTGTATGTGGGTTTCTGCTCCCTGTTGTGAGCTGAATTGTGTCTGGGGAAATCATGTTGAAGTCCTAACCCTTATGCATCTTAAAATGTGACTATATTTGGAGACAAAATACGTAAAGAGGTAATTAAGCGAGAATGATGTCATTAGGGTGGGCCCTAATCCCATATGAACGGTATTCTTCTACGAGTTGGGAATCAGAACACAGACAGGCACAGAGGAAGAGCACATGAAGACGCAGCCAGGACAGTCGTCTACCAGACAAGGAGACAGGCCTCAGGGGAAGCCAGGCTGGCCAACACCTTGGGTTTGGGCTTCAGGCTCCTAAACTACGTGAGAGAGAGAAAAAAAAATTCTGTTGTTTAAATCTCCCAGTCTGAGGTAATTTGTTATGGCAACCCTGGCTGAGCCACTGTGCCCAGCCAAGGTGTCCTGGTGTTAATATAAGCAGTGAGCAGTCTGGGCCTGCAAGGTCAGAGCAGGTATAGAGCCTGGGTTCTTCCAGTGGGCTGCAAAACGTAAGGACACCATTGTCACAGGCCAGCTGCCTGCTCCTTGTGTACCAGAAGCAGAAGATGGGAAATGGGAGCTCACTGCTCCCTTCTCCACCTGGTGCAGTGGAGGCATTATCCTTCATCCTCCACAAAAGCAACAACACCCTTTCTTTGCAAAGATAAACACTGGCCCGGTCCAGGTTTCTTAGAAACCCAGCCCGTGAATGCAAACAAATGCAGGTATGCACACACACACACACATATACACATTATTTCTGGATTCCCTCCCGATAGTCTCTCTTCCTTATTACCATCGCCAATATCCAGCAACACTAGGAGTCAGGAAGCCTGGACTTGGTCGCAGCTCCACTAATTGCCATTCCTCCTAGCTTTCTGTTTGTTCCATGGAAAGTCAAAGGATTAGACTCAAGATGATTTCAAAGGTGATTTTCAGCACTCGGGACGCCTCACTCCTTCATCCCAGTCCCACGAAGATGTCCCAGCCTGGCACAACAGTTGCATAGGGGTCTGCTGTTGCTCAACCATAAGCAGCTAGCTGGCCACATCTCCTGGCCTCCATTTCCCCCACTGTGAAATGTACTTAGCAGTCTCCAGGCTTCCTCGCACAGTCTAATGTGAGATCTGCTCTTCATCCGGTCTAGTCTCCTTCCAGCCTTCCTTGAGGTCCTCCCCCCCACCCTTTTTTTTTCCCTTCAACAAGAATGTCTCCTCCTTGTCCTCCTAAGCCTCCTGAATGAAAAAAAGAAATAAAAACGGAAGGACTGCCCCTAGGGATGGTGGAGGAGAAGGCTTACTGTAGATAAAAGGGAGAGCACAGCTAGAGACAGCGACATCTGGGAGAGCCCAGAGTGAACATGTCCAGACTGAGATGGCCCATGTGGGGAGAGGGAGGAGGGGGGAGGGGAGAGGAGCTGCCCACCAAGAGGGGCAGCCTGGGCCAAGAGACCAAGAGGGTGAAAGGTAGACAAAATGCCAAAAGGGCCAGGTAACCAAAATGTCTGGATTACATAAAGGGCAGCTAGGGGGAGGGCAGCCCAGCCCCTGGGCTGGAGAAGTTTAGGGGAGGGGGAGGGGAAGAGCCAGAAGAGCCCAGTAACAGGTAAAGATTGAGGGCTGCAATGAGAACCTGGTGACCAGCGTCAGCTTTGATATGTTAATGGACACCTCAGTAGCCTTTCCTCCCGGGTTTGAAACCTAACGTCTCCTCCACATCTTGTCAATGGTTTACTCTCTCTATTCCCAGCCTACCCCACATGGTGTTGTAGAATATTATTTTAAGGTGTGTTGCTTTTGTTTATGTTGCATTTGTTGAATGCCGAGAAGCTGCGTTGCTGGGCCTATCTTAAACACCTGATGGTCTAATAAAGCACTAAACAGCCAGCCAATAGCAAGGCAGGAGAAAGGATAGGTGGGGCTGGCAGACAGGGAGAGTAGATAGAAGGAGAAATCTGGAAGGAAGAAGGAGCAAAAGAAGGAGGAGGACATCAGGGGCCAGCCACCCAACTACTCAACCAGCAATAGAGTAAGAAAGAAAGGTATACAGAAATAGAGGCAAAAGACGACAGGTTAAGTTAAGAAAAGCTGGCAAGAAATAAGCCAAGCTAAGGCCGGGCATTTGTAATTAAGAATAAGCCTCCGTGTGTGATTTATTTGAGTGCTGGGTGGTGGACCCCCCCCCCAAAAGAGCAAAAACAACCACCAACAACATGGCATGTTCCTGAGATTCGCTGGTCAAACTTTTCCCACTCCATTCCAGGTTATCTACTGTTCTAGCCTCAATGACCTTGAATGACCTCCATTTCCACTCCCTCTCCCAGGATCATAATGGAACCCTGGGCCCTCCCCACCAGCAACTCCCCCACTTGCCAGGGCAGCCATCACCCTCACATCCCCTTGCTGACTCTTACCATTCCTACCCTTCATCCCTACAAGATCTCTTTCTTGGTTGCTGAGTTCCCTCCCTCTCTGGCTGTCACTGGAAACCCCCACCTCCCATTCCGGAGTTCCACTTAACCTTCCCAACCTCAGGGCCTTGGCATCAACCCAACAAGGTACCTGATCTGGCAGCTCTGGACACCAGAATTAAATAGAGAGAAAGCCTCCAGCTACACAGACAGGTGCCAAGCCAGAAAGGCCCCCTGCCACAACTCACCCTAGACAGATATCACCTGTCCCTAACAGCCCTTCTCTCCCCCAAGGTCCTCCCCAACCTCCCCCAGCCCAGCCCCTTCAATCTCCCAGGCTGGGAAGCTGCCCATCACACCCTCACAGGATGACCTCGCCTCCTCTGTGACAGAGAAAATAGAGGCAATCAGGAAAGGACGCCCTCATCTTCCTGCCGCCCCACCTACAGCACCATCCTTCCTGTCGGGCCTCCCTCCACAGGGAAGGGCACTCCTCCCCCCTGCCAGGGCCAATCCCTCCTCATGGGCCAGATTCCTCCCCACCCCCTCTCCCTAAATCCTTGTCCTGCCAGAAGCGACAGCCCCCTCTGTCTTTGTCCTTTACCCTGGTCGTGGGTAGCTCTCTCTTGGCATGTGTGGATGATCGCATCTCTCCTTTTGGAAAAAAGAGAACTAGATTTCAGTCCCTGCCCTTCGAAGTAACTTATATCCCACTTCCTTTCCTGGCTCAGACTGGTCTGGGACTTTCTCATCCGCCACTTATAGATTTATTTCGAAAGTGAAAATCTTTTGGTTTTGTGTGTGTGTGTGTGTGTGTGTGTGTGTGTACAATCACCAGCTCTTGCCTTCCACCTTGCTGAGGCTTCATCTCCCATCAATGTTACTGTGCCAAGCACTCCAGGCTAGCTGTCTGAGCTTCCGACAAACCCCCTATCCCCATCCCCCATAGGAATGCTAGATGCTTGAACCCAGATCCAGCTTCTTTTTTTTTTCAGGTGGGTTCCAGGGATCA
The DNA here is from genome assembly GCA_902168325.1 of Peromyscus nudipes. NCBI lineage: Eukaryota > Metazoa > Chordata > Mammalia > Rodentia > Cricetidae > Peromyscus > Peromyscus nudipes. The sequence continues at coordinate 9,193 of CABHPH010000172.1, forward strand.
AGTTCAGATTGTGAGGTTTGTACAGCCAATGCCTTTTTCTATCAAGTTGTCTTCCTGATCCTAAAGTTTCTTTCTTGCTGTTAAAAGGCAGGTGCTCATTGTGAATTCACAAGAGGCAAACAAAGCAAGAACATTTGAAAAAACAAATTCAGCCAACAGGATGATTCTGTGGGTAAAGCTGCCAGTGTAAGGCTGAGAACTTCAGTTTGACCCAGAAAACCAACCCCAGAAATTTGCCCTCTGACCTCCACATGCATGCTGTGGCACACACACATATATAAATAAAATACATGCAAAGAAAATTTGAAGCCAGGTGTGGTGGCACACGCCTTTAATCCCAACACTCAGGAGGCAGAGGCAGGTGGATTTCTGTGAGTTCAAGGCCACCCTGGTCAATAGAGTGAGTTTCAGAACAGCCAGGGCTGTTACACAGAGAAACTCTGTCTCAAAAATAAATAAATAATAACTAAATGGGGAGGAGGTGGAAGGAAGGAAGGGAGGAAGGAAGAAAGGAAGGAAGGAAGGAAGGAAGGAAGGAAGGAAGGAAGGAGAAAGAAAGAAAGAAAGAAAGAAAGAAAGAAAGAAAGAAAGAAAGAGAAGAAAATGTAAAATAAATAAAATCAAAGTCAAAATATCTCCTGCCTTAGCAAGTAGGTTTGGTGTGCTACCTCACAGCTTGCTCCCAGGCATCTGCCACTCACAGACTCAGGTACTCAGGTCATGCTCTACACAGATGGGCTCTCAGAGTTGACGGATGGCTCTGGAACCTACTTTTCTCAGCACAGGGTGGGTTGTGAGTGTCTTTCCATGGCAGCCAGTGTGAATAGACACCATCAGTGATGGCTCCCTGCAGACCAGTGTGTGGACTCATCATCACTGATTGAACTGCTCTACAGAGAAAGGATGTTCTGGTTGCCACTCAGAGGCCCCCTCCCAAGTTGGCCAAGTATTGAAGGATATAGCTCAATACAGAAAGTACAGTCAAGTCTGAGAGCCCAGGACCTGTCAGACACAGTACTGGCCCTACTGCTCTTTCCACTTGAGTGGCTCCCATCTCCACTCTTTCCTGGATGACTACTTCATTCTCCCTTCTCTACTGATCAGCCTCCCCAACCCTCATCAGCACATTCGTGCCTACAGTCCCTGAGTCCACCAGGCCTTCCAGCTTGGCTCCCCAAGAAGCAAGCGATTCATTCACTACCATCTGAGACAGGCTGGCCTCCTGTGCAAAGACTCCCCAGTGTCCAGAGCCAGTGGCCAGGTACATCATGTTCTCATGGCTTTCCCTTTTCACTAGCACACGGATTTTTTTGACCACTCTCCCCACATCCCCCTTCCATTTGCTTCCAGGCCAGAATTTCCTGTACCTGAGAGTATCTCTGCCACCACCCAGCCTGCCCTACCCCCAGTCCTTCCCAAGCATCCCTCTACCCACCTCAGGGACTGATGTGCTTAGCTGTCTGACAAAAGATTCTAAGTAAGATCTGGTATTTTCCTTATTGTAGGGGATGTGTGCCATAGTCTCTTCAGCGCCTCCACAAACACAACACACACACACACACACACACACACACACACACACATGGCTACCAATGCCACAGTATTCTGAGACAACACCCTGGAACAAGGTCCAGGACAAAATCAGCATCCATGCTGATCTGTGGAGAATCTGACTATGGCAGCCACAATGTGGCCAACGGCGACATGAAACTGGGCTGAAGGCATCAGCCTTGGCATCTTACCAATTAATAGGGACTTTCTTTACTCTGAACCTCTGTTCTCTCATCTGAAAAATGGGTATAAAGATACAAGGTCTGTAGAGAGGTGGTGGCCTAGAAGCAAGTGGAATGGGGGTGTAGGGAGAGGGATTGACAGTGTCCTTTATGGGTATCAGTGAAAAAGGAAAGCCATGGGAACAGTGTTTAACAATGAGGTGACTGAGATGTGGTGTTTAATACATTTGTGCGTATGTGTATAAGCATGTATGCATATGTATGTGTACACTGAGTCTTCCGCTCTTTCATCACTACCAAAGCTTTCCAGGGACAAGGGTCCTTTCTACTGCGGTCCTTGGAGTCAGTGCCACTGGTGACTACTGCAGCAGTACCCCAGGTGAGTCACCCGCTGTCTTCCAAGCCACCTCCACATTTGTCAAAGCCTCAGTGACACATCTGGATAGTGGATTGAGGGAACAGTGCCCAGTTATCACCAAACTGGCTACAAAAGCAAGAGGAAGAAGCTGGGGGATTGGGGGGACAGCAAGGAACAAGAGGGAAACTCTAGAAGTGGAAGACCACTTGGATTCCATAGGGCAAGCAACGCCCATGCTGGCTGTAGGCATCTGGGGTAGAGTGAAAGAAAATGGCCTCCAAAGGGAGTGGCACTATTAGGAGGTGTGGCCATGTTGGAGGAAGTGAGTCACTGTGGAGGCGGGCTTTGAGGTCTCATATATGCTCAAGCCATGCTCAGTGAGACAGACCACTTCCTGTTGCCTGCCAGTCAAGATGTAGGAATCTCAGCTGCTTCTCCAGCACCATGTCTACCTGCACACCACTACGTCACACCATGATCATAATGGACTAAACCTCTGAAAATGTAAGCCACTCCAATTAAATGTTTTTTTTTTATAAGAGTTGCCATGGTCATCACGTCTCTTCACAGCAATTAACCACCCATCTTTAATGGATCAATTCACCACCCACCTCTCAATACATCAGTTAAACAGAGAAGTGCTGGTGACAAAGAGATTCGTTCAATGTGGCCACAACAGGAAAGGAACAATGAGTTCCAGTGACACTAAACAAACCCATCTACAGGGTCCTGACATGAAGTTTAGGTTTAAATAGGGGATGGAAGTACTATAATTAAGTAGTTCTGGCCAAGGTGTGGTCCTGCTAATCATTGATGCATCCTTGTTCTGGCTCCAATCCCTCCTGTGAGGTGATCTGACAAGTTGTCAGAACTGTGTGAAATCTCTTTCAGGGGACACAATTTCCCCTCTATCTGGGCTTCATTTAGTCTTTTCCTTCTCCCAGCATGAGATCCCTAGAGAAATTCCAATTTCTTGGGGTCCATTGTCTCAGTCTAATAGGGAGGTCACAGGTGTATATTTATAACATCTTCATCCCCACCAAGATCATTACAGAAAGGCTTATAGAGAGCAGACTTGGTCCCCAGGGAGATCCGGTCACTGAGAGGTGATTTGATAATGAGGCCTTGACCTAATCAATGGATGATTCCACCAATGGATGCACCATGTGAGGACATTACTGGAAGAGGAAGGGCAATGTGGAAGGTAGGAACCGGCGGGAAGACGTGAACCACTGAGGGCTTGGGGGCTCTATCTTTTCCCAGGGTCCTCTTTGTCTCTCTCTCTCTCTCTCTCTGCTTCCTGGCCACCATGAAGTGACATCCCTGCTCTGCCTCCATACTCACCACCATGACGATTCTGCCTCTCCTAGGGCCCAAAGCAATGGAACCACTGACCGTCAGGAACCATGAGGCAAATCAGTCTTCCCCTTTGAACTTGGTCCTGTCAAGTATTTGTCAGTGTGATGAAAAGTCTAACACAGACACACTCTGCTCCCAACAGGGGAGAGACAAAGTTAGCTGATCTAAATCTTCCCCAGCATGCTAGGCACCCTGAATCTCACCACCACCCGCCTCGTGCCTCCCTACAGCCCTAAAGCCAAGCACACAGGGGTTTGCTTGGGAAACAGAAAGTAGACAGCCCTGCAGGTCCAGGTGAAATCCGTGCCCCATGCCAGCCTCTGTGGGCAGTGGAGGAGAGAGCACTCTGTCCCCATGAGTGTCAGCCCTGCACAGGTATGTTACCCTGAACTGAGCCTCCTCCTCTGTGACAAAGAAACACAAAAAAAACAACAAAACAAAACAAAACAAAACAAAACAAAAAGACCCTTGACCAGATCTACCCTACAGTGCAGAAAACAGAAAGTACAAGCTAATGGTTGGCCTCACAAGAACTCGTTGAAACAGACAATCTCTCCAAGCAGGGCTAGAGTGAGGCCCCCAGAAACTACCAACAATGTCCCGCCCAGCGCTGAGAGGCTAGATAAGAGCCAGAGGCTGAGAGGGAGCCCAACACTAGGAACAGACAAGGCACAGATGGAGCAAGAAGTGCCCCAACCCAAGCCAGACATGGTGGTGCATACCGCTAATCATAGAACCTGAAAAGTAGAGGCAAGAGGAGCGGGGAATTGAAGGTCAATTCTTAGCTCCTTAGTAAGTCTGGCTAGTCTGGCTGGGCTACATGAGACCTTGTCTGTCCCAACCTCTCATCTTACCCTATGATGTCCTCACAATGTCTTCCCTTGGACAAACCCAACAAGAAGCAAGAAGGTGAGTAATGCAGGGGTGTGTGGTCTACAGGGACCAGGCTCCACATGGAGAGAAGGGTCAAGCACGGGGCCCCGAGGGAAAGAGTATTGAGCTCTCTCACGTCGCTCCAGTCTCCTGGTGGAAAGAAGCAGATGCCTGCCATAGTGAATGCTCAGCACACACTGATTTTATCCTGGTCATTATCGGTTGCATCACTTGCCTGTCCTAAACCCAGCCTCTGCTCTTCTCTTTAGGGACCCTTGTCTTCTCTTCTATGGAATGACCTGGGTTACTTTTTATCTTGTTAGGGGGGGAACCACTGATGAAGATGACAGCATTCAGCTTCATTCTAGCAAGCACATTTGACCTCGGATCTCCCATTCCAGTATATTAGCGTGCTAAGGGATCTGAAGCAACCACACCTCCGTCATCAGCTTCAAAAGCTGCCCATGAGGCTTCCACTATTTGCCCCTTGGAGTCAAAGCATCTAGGAAATTGACATCGGCTGAGTTCCTAACGGCACCCAGCACCATTCTACATCATATCCAATGTGGCTTGACAGTTCAGCGCATTTGCTTTGAGATTAAAGGTGGGGTTCAATGGTAGATCACTTGCATGGCATGCATGAGGTCCTCGGATCCATCCCACCACTGGAAAAAGGGGGGGGGGGGTGGTAACATCAGCTTGGAAGCAGGCCAATCCTGGATAAACTGTTGGGGGTTTTCTGATTCCCAGTTTCCCCCACCCATGGAATGCTGCCTGTAAAGCTCCATGGCGACAATGGGGAGGGCCTGGCACAGAGACATTCCATCATCGCTCAGGGAATGTGTACCAGATGGAGAAATGGGGACCATAGGAGATAAGGGGTGTCCTAGGGGCTCCCCCAGGGATGACTTTTGAACCCAACGCAAAGTCAGTTACTACAGCCCACTCACTGGCCAGCCTTCTGTACCTCTCCCATCAGAAGCCTCCACTGTTTTTTGAAGAAGCATAGACAACACATCCTGTAGTCTTATTTCCTGATGATGTTGCTTAGTTGTTGGGGACAGATGTGCATGGGTATGGGATCAGCGGCCTCCTTGGCAGCAGCTACAGGAATCGCTTGGAAAGAAGGAAGGTGGGGGAAGACGTCAGCTGCGATAAACCTAATTGTGCGCATCCACACGAGGGGACCGGCTGAATGCATCTTGTCCTTTTATTGAAACTACCAGCAGCAGGGACTTGAGAGGAGGCCCTCAGGAACCCCAGCGCTATCACTAAGTTAGCTGCCAATCTAAGCAGCCCCCTCATATCCTGGCCTCCAGAGCTAAAAGATGGCCCAGGACTCCCCTGCAAGGCCTTGGGACACTGTACTCAGAAATCTGGTCTCTAGGAAGTTAATGTTGCGGTGCTTCAGAAATGAACTTGGATGTAATCTAGACTGGTCTTTGAGCCCTGAGGTGACCCTTTCTCTATGCAACAGTAGGAAGTCAATCTTCCAGGCCTCAGTTTCCTCGTTGTGAAGTCTAACTCCTGGTGTCATTAGGAAGTTGCCCTGAGGTCAGGTGTTTGTGGGGGAGGGGACACAGCACTGAGGGAGCCAAAGCTGTGGGCTCCTGCCAGCTTTGAGCACACCAGAGTTCTTCAGACAGAATCACGGCTGGCTCCTGTCTGTGGCCTCGGGACTCCGGCCCCGTCTGGCCAGAGTTGCCTCTTGTCCCCCTTTCCTCCTGTAAAAAAAAGAAGCATCCTTCCTCTGGAGACAGTTGTCCTAAGCCCAGCCCTGGAATGCTGGAAACATTCACTTCATGCTGAGTACACTGAACCACTTTCTGGGTTTAAGAAAATATAGTATTGTTTACCTAACCGTTCCTCGGTGAGAAATGGGTGTCTGTTGCTTTAAACAGAGGCAGGGTGTGCACACAGAAAGACTCCAGACTTGTTTGCAGCTGAGAGGAGGGAGAAAGAGGACATCCTGTTGTCAACCAAGAAGAATGGGCAGACAGACAGACAGACGGGGAACAGGTCAGCAGAGACCTGAACAGAGAAATGTAACTCATTTTCCCTCTCCACAGAGAATTACCTTTTTTTCAAAAGTAATTCCTTCCTTTTTCTTCTCTGACATGTGTTTTGCCAGTCTCACCCCAAATACTATTAATTTGCTTCAGAAAAAAAGCACAATTTCTCCACTTAGGCTCTGCGGGACTGGCTGGCATTTCTACCAGACTATATCAGTCCTGAAAATTCAGGCAGCAGTTTTATAAGCAGCTCCTGAACTCAGAACTTGGAGAGTGAGAATGTGAAAAGCCCACCTTATTAGCTGAATGGCCCGATGGCCATGCCTTTCCCACTGTGTCTGCCCGCACCTGCCTGTTCACAGGTACAGAAGCAGAAAAAGGGGGCTTAGGAGGGCTGAGGGTGGGCCAGGCAGGCAGACAAGACTTCACCACCTAGCTTTAGGTCCCTCCTCCCAGCATCCCACACTCATAGACCCAGCAGCAGGTGTGAGGGTAGCCAACGGGAAAAGGAGTCATTGGATGAATTTCCGGCCATGTGGCTTGCCCCCTTCTGCGTGCCTCTGGTTGTCTCTGGCAACGCTTCAGGTATTTAAGGTGCTCCAGCATCAAGATACACACCCAGGATTGTACTATCCCAAGGGTGCATCTAATTCAACAACTGTCATCTTCAGTGATGTTACTGAGTGTTTTAGAAGCATCTATCAACTGCCAGTTCAATGCAGTTCTCCCAAACCTCCCTGCAGGAGCTGATCTCTCCCTACTCCTCCCATCCATCCATCCATCTCCTCTTTAATCCTACTGGGCATGCTTAGTCATGCCTTCAAGAGTCTCTCAGCTCCTCTACCTCGGTGGCGCTAACCTATGTGTAAATCTGAGACTCCTAGCAGCTGCTCCAGCATCACCAGGAAGCTGATGGGCACCTCCAGACTGTCGCCCCACTCCAGAACTGCTAAGTGAGAATCTGCCTTCTACTAAGATCTGGGGTTGCACAGTAAAGTGTGAGAAGCATCGTGACTACACATTCACCCCCTCCTGCCTTGGGACCTTTGTACAGGTAGCAACCTTTATCCAGAGCATGCCTCTTTCATCTGAGCCAGCCTTCATCCTACTCATCCTTAACTTAATATGTCATTTCCACTGAGAGGGGTCACTTGATCCTCCAACAAAAACGTCCAATTCTTTCTTTTTATAATATAGTTTGCAGTATGTAATTACACACCAGCTCACATCTGTCTCCATGAAAATGCAGGCCATGTTTTACTGGCTTACGGGTAATACAGTTGGAGCTTCACAAATGCATGTTGACTAAATAAACATATTGCCACCTGGAGAGAGAGGTGCACAGACAAACTGTGTGGGACACTTAGTCTCTCTGGGCATCATCAAGCCATCTAAAAATATTTGCTGAGTATTCCTATACGTCCCAAGCTGGGTCTTACGTATAAAAGGATTGCTTGTTACAAAATGGAGTTCAAAACTTGAATAGCCTACTGGACATGGTCAGGGACTGAATGAAACTACTCAGGTTATTCTTGCTGGTAGCAGCAAGGAACCCTCAGAACGAGGGAAAGGAAGTTAATATATCCCACCTCGTGCTTCTGGACTAGGTACCTACATAGCCAGCAAGTATCGAGGAGCAATTTCAAGCACCTGAGAGTAGCATACGAATTATTTCTCTAAAAGCCATGACTTGTGCCTTGTTTTCAAGTAAAAGTAGCAAGGCACACCATTTGGGACTGGAGAGATGGCTCAGCAGTTAAGAGCATGCACTGCTCCTGTAGAGGACCTGAGTTCGGTTCCCAGCAGACACTTCAAGCAGTTCACAACCAACTATAACTCCAGCTCCAGGGGGTCCGACAGCGTTTCAGGCCTCCATGAGCACAGCATGCAGATGCACATACCCACATGAATATACATGTAACTAAAGATAAAATTTAGAGCCAAACAAGATGATGCATGCCTTTAATTCCAGCACTCAAGAAGCAGAGGAAGGCAGATCTCTGTGAGATTGAGGCCAGCCTGGTCTACATAGTGAGTTCCAGGACAGCTATGGCTACACAGAGAAACCCTGTCATGAAAAACTAAAGCTAAATATAAATAAATAAATAAATAAATAAATAAATAAATAAATAAATAAATAAACCTTAAATCAATGCACATAATTTAAAAATAAAATAGCACAGAAGTCTCTCATCCCTCCCCATCTTTATTTCAATTCTTCAAAATTAACTTTATTTTCAGTCATACCCATTTTTTTCCTAGAAAACTATTTCAGATCTCTAAATATACAATGGCTTCTTGACTTACTAATGTTCTACACTGCTTATTTAATTCTTTCCAAAAATTTTACTACATTTACTTGTATGTATGTGTGTACACATGTATGTAAGCCTATGTGACATGTTCGTGTGTGTCAGAGGGCAACTATTCTTTTCTTTTCTCTTTAGCGGAGGAGGAGTCCATTACACAAACATGCATATGGTGGTCGGAAGACACCATTATGGAGTCATTGGTCTCCTCCCACTTCCACATGGGTTCCAGGAATCCAACACGGGTGATCAGGCTTGTGCCATTGGCAGCAAGCCCCTTTACCCACTGAGCCACCTTGCCAACACTAATGATTTCTAATGACGTCAAGAAGCAAATTTACTCACTTGTCAGGTCTAGCCTGATGAGTGTCGTCTTCATACTTCATCAAGGAAATTTCTCGTTGCCGTAGATGGAGACCACTCTGGAAAAACCACCAACCATCAATAGGAAGAGCTAAGAGACCAGGCCCGGTGGATAACCCTACAAAACCCTTCCACACCTAAGGCCCAGGCTTGAGGAAGGGAGGAATGGAAGAGCCAGAGGATCTAGGACTTTTTGGGAGACTGTGTCTCTCAGGAATGTCAGAAGCTACACCCAACATGACTGCCTAAGCATGAGCCGGGTAAGGATGACGCAGGTGAACATGCCAAACCACGTGAGGAAAAGCCCTCAAGGCCTCAACCCTAAGAACTTCAGGCAGCTGAGTGAAGCTGAGAACAGGAGAGGCCGCCTTCCCCAGGGAAGAGCACACCAACTGGTAGTCCAGTGCCAAACAGTCAGCCCTGAAAACACACATACAAGGAACATTGTTTGGACTCAGCCGGTTATGTTTGGGAATATAAATATACATACAAATATGTATATGCATGTAATAACAACTGATGAAAAAAGAGGCCGTGGATTTGAAGGTGGGCAGGGAGGAGTACATGGGAGGACTTGGAGGGAGGAAGGGAAAAGGAGAAATAGTATACCTAGAAGTACAATCTCAAAAACAAGCAACAAAAAAAAAAAAAAAAAAGACAAGTGAATTTAGCTGTTCTGGACCCTTCCCATCTCCTGTAGCTATTTGACCTGAATAAATTCTATAACTTCTAATTATCTTTATAAATTCAAGCAATGCGGTAAAAATGCATTATTCATTCAGCTATCACTGGCCCTTTTATTTTGTTTTTTTCCCCAAGACAGTTTCTCTGTATAGCCCTGGCTGTCCTGAACTCCCTCTGTAGACCAGGCTAGCCTCAAACTCACAGAGATATGCCTGCCTTTCTGCCTCCCAAGTGCTGGAATTAAAGGTGCCACCACCGCCTAGCATCACTGGCCCTTCTTAAATTACTAACCTATAAATATTCTTAGCTCACCTCCCCACAGTCACCTAGCAACTTCAGACATCTCTATAGTGCCAATGGTAATAATTCACATTCTGGTTTTTAGCCAAAATAATTGTCTTCAATTCCCCATCTATCTAAAATTTGAAAATACATAGTATTTATATTATCGGTCTAATAATACTCAAAAATAATGCATAACAATACCTCCTTTGTCATAAGCGTTATTATTTTCTTTGAGTTTCCAATTGCTTTTGTTTTCCTTGTGGTATTTACCTTTCTTATAACTCCTTCCCTGTCTACTGTAAACTTTTCATTATACAAAGTGTTCCACCGGGACTCCATTTTTCTTCGGGTCTCCCTGCTCCTTAACTAACTAACGTCCACAGCATCTTCTAGCGTGGTTGCTTTCAAGTGCCCCCCAAAACTTTCTTAATGTGTTCTCTTCCATTAGAGCCACAGTATTTTAAAACGGTGTCTTAGGGGCTGGAGAGATGGCTCAGAGGTTAAGAGCACTGTCTGCTCTTCCAGAGGTCCTGAGTTCAATTCCCAGCAACCATGTGGTGGCTCACAACCATCTATAATGAGATCTGATGCCCTCTTCTGGCATATGGCAAACTTGCAGAAAGAACACTGTTTACATAATAAATAAAATAAATCTTTAAAAATAAATAAATAAATACCATAGCCAAAAGCAACTTGGGAAGCAAAGAGTTTATTTCATCTTACAGCTTCTAGTCCACCACACAGAGAAGTCAGGGCAGGAACTCAAGGCAGGAACCTGGAGGCAGGAACTGATGCAGAAGCCATGGAGGAGTACTGCTTACTGGCTTGCTCCCCATGGCTTGCTCAGCTAGGATCACCTGCCCAGGAATGGCACTGTTCACAATGAACCTGGCCTTCTCATATCTATCTTCAATTATGAAAACACACCACACGACTTGCTAACAGACCAGTCTGGTGGGGGTGCTTTCTCAACTGAGGCTCTCTCTCCCAAAAAGGCTCTAGCTTGTGTCGAGTTGACATAAAACTGGCCAGCACAGGCTGTTACTTTTTTTTTCTTGGCTTCCTCCCTCATTGTTTTGTGTGTATGTGTATGGGAGTACAAGTATGGAAGCATGTGTGTATGCACATGTATATAGTGTCCATAAGTCACCCTCGGGTGTCAGTTCTTAGCCATCCACCTTGTTCTGTGTTTTGGGGGGGTTGTTTGTTTGAGACAGGGTCTCTCTGGAACCTGGAGCTTACTGGTTAAGGCTAGGCTAGCTGGCCAGTGAGCCCTAGGGAGCTACCTGTCCCACCTCCCCAGTGCTGAGATTACAAAAACCACCATAGTGGTTTTTCCCATGGGTGCTAGGGATTAAACTCAGATTAAACTCAGAACGCCTGCCTGGCAAGCACTTTACCGACTGATCTGTCTTCCCGGTTCCTTCTCCAGCATTTTTACCGGAATATATTCTTAACTTCTTAACTTCCAGATAAATAAATGAAGAGTTTGTAGTACACACCTTTTACAAATCCTTGTAGTTTTTTTAATATACCTCTCAGTTCTAATTGGTCATTTTTCTTAATGGAGAAGTTGATTGAGAATCACTTTTCCTCAGAACTCTGGGGTCACCTGCTTTGTTTCCTGTGTTAGCATCCGGTGCCACTAATACGGACTCTGACTTACAGTCCATCATAGACGACGACGTTTTCTTTCTCTCTCTTCCTCTCTTTCTGTCTTCCTTTCATCCTAGGCTTCCTTTCTTTGGGATTTTTTCATTTAGAATAAGTTCACAGTGATTCGTCTTTCCAGTCACAAACTTAGGTCCTTCAACTCTGGGACTCTGGGACAAGGAAATCCTTGCTTTCTGTTTTCTTTATCACCTCTCTGAAGCTCTGCCTCTGGGGTGACTCCTTTGTGGCCCTTGTTTCCTTTCTCATCACTTCTGTCTCTTGGCCTGTGTTCTAGGATACTTCCTTGCCCTTGTGGTCCAAACAGACATTTTATTTTTTCATATTATTTCTAATAAATAATTTAAATAATTAAATTAAATCCTTTCTTTTTAAAAGAAAGATTTGTCTTTATTTTATGTGTCTACATTTTGCAGAGTAAGTTCAAAGCCAGCCTGGGCAACTTAATGAGACCTTGTCTCAAAGTCTAAGAAGGATGCGAGTATAGCTTGGTGTCAAGAACACTTGCCCAGCATGCGAAAGATCTTGGGTTCAATCCCCAGAGCCACAGAAAAGAAAGAAGTAAAGAAAGAATGTAAAAGAAAGAAAAGGAGTGATCTCTTCAGTCTCTAGAACAGGAGACTGGATCTTCCTGGGCCCACACGGGATGATCTTGAACTACATCAAGGCAGACTGAAGGGGGTGAACAGAGGCTGAAATCAGGCCATCTCTGCTTTCCAGCGCATGTGTCTTGACCCGGGGCTTGTGAAACCCAGCTTGGGCTCTATTTCAGCCTCTCATTGCCCTCTCACCTGACTGCAATATACGACCTGCGCACACATTCACAGAAGCCCGTTTCTCCGGAATAAGACTCGACTAGACTAGACCCCATTGTCATAGGGAAAGATGCGAAGAAACCGAGCCCTACACCTTCCTTAGATTGAGCACATACTCCAAATTGCCACGCTCTCTGCCCAACCTGCTTTATTTATTTATATTACCCATGTTACCCCCCCCCCCCCGGCAAGGAATTTGAGTTTATGCCCATTATCTTAAACAATAATTTTTTTATATTGGTTTATCCAAGTATATTAGTTTCACGGTCTATTTCTGAATGGCATTTTTCCTTCCCACCCAACCCCCTTTCCCAGCACTCTTGGTTAATCTATTTGTGTTCACTCTACCCTCTTCTAAAAATACATACAATGCAACAAGATTTTTTTTTAAGGTAATCTCTGGAATGTGCGAAAAGTATTCTGACCACCAAGTTATATTGAGGTGTTTAATTATCAGAAAATTGCTGTATAATAAACCTATCAAACAGTAAGTGTGTACCCTGCATATATGCACTGGGAATTCCTGAGCAACCTCAGTCTGTAAACCTAGTCACCTCACCCAGGCACTCAACTGACTCTTTATGCCTTGGCTTTAACCAACCTGGGAGACTTGGAGGTTCAGTCGTTTCTGAGCAGCTTCAGGACCCACCAGTTCCGGGGAGTCCTCCAAGCAGTTAGAACTTCCCCCAGTTTCCCTAGAGACTACGTTCATTCTCCCCGCCTATTATTACCAGCCCACTCTCAAGGAATCTATTTGTTCATTTTCTACGTTTTAGGAAGTCACGGGGGCTCCAGGTCACTATCATGGGTTGTCTCTGTCAGCTAATACTACATAACAAGCACACACAAGCATCACAGTAGCCTGGAACAAGAAACATTGCTGAGGGTCTCATGGGGTGGGTGCCTTGATTTCAGGATACATGGCTCTGGGTCACCCTGGGCAGCACAGCTCTGCACCGCTCCCATCCCACAGAGCCCATGCCCTGGTTATCTCACAGCAATGACGCGTGTGTAAGGAGGAAGTTCAACAGCACGAGCCACTTCACCTCTGTTCATGAGCCACTTCACCTCTGTTCATAAACCTAACCAACAGTAAGTGTGTACCTGCATATACGCTGCATCCATTGTCATCAAGTGAAATAGAGGAGCTGGGGGTCAAGGGCAGGAGAACGTGCTTGTCTCTGGAACTGGGTGGGAAGGGAGAAGAGGAGGAGCTACAGACTTTCCTCACTTGTCTGCCCCTTTGTTGCAAATATCGGCTCCTTTCCCACATGCAAAACACACTCACTAGATCCCTGAGACACACCACCAAACCGGGCATGGATCCGAAATTCCAGAGTCTTATAATCTACACCCGCGCTAGCTGAGGCTCTTCTTCATTTGATGAGTGAATGAAAATAAGAAACAAAAAAAAAAAAAAAAAGGAAAGACATGTCTGCTCCTAGGTATGGTAGAGAGAAGATTTATTTTAAATAAAAAGGAGAGCATAGTCAGAGGCAGGGACAGCTGGGAGAATCCAGAGAGAACGTGACCCTGAGCTGGAATATGTGAGGAGAGGGAGGAGAGGAGAGGGAAGAGAAGCAGCCTGGACCAAGAGGCTGGCAAAGTCAAAATGGCTGAATTATATAGGGGCCAGAAGAGCTGGGGGGAGGGAAGCCCAGCCCACCCAGTACCTGGGTTGGAGAGTTCTGGGTAGGGGGCAGGTTATGCCTGCCAGGAGGACCCTGTAACAGGTAGAGACTGAGGGATGCTGGGAGAACCTGATGGCTAGCGTCTATTTTGATATGTTAATGGGCACCTTGGTTAGACATTTGTCCCATGTTTGAGACCTACAAGTAAAGACCTGAGAATCAACAAAACATGTTGTTTTTCCTCAGACACCTAACATACAATGGAGCCATTGCAGAAGCACTCCCATTCAGGGTGGGAAAGAATGGAAGGCATGCAGCCCTCATTCATCCCCACAGTCTCAACATCAAGCTGGGAATGCTCTCATAGCGTCTTCCAACGATGGAGATGGATTAGAGAACGTTCTTTGAACTAGTCCCTGCTCTTCACTCTCTGTCTACCTGGACCTTTCTTTCGCTGGAGGTCTCAAGCTCTTCCTTCGGCAGCATCTTCAATGCCTATCTGGCTCTGGCACTTTGGAAGAGCATGTCTGAGGGCAGGCAGATCACAACCCGCTGTCTGCTTTCCAGCCAGACGTATGTTTACATCTCCAACCACCCCGTTTCTCTTTTGAATCATCTGGTAGAAGTTCTTTCTGATATTCTGTTAGCACTCTGTGAGGTTCATTCCACTCGACTCCAAGCACAAAAGCCATGTCCACAATTCTTTTTGAAAACAAACCGTTTTCTTTCCCTGCAGAATCACACCCTTCATTTTGTCCAGGAGGCTTTGTGTCCAGCTGAAAGGGTAACTGTAGTCTGGTTGGCCTCCAGGAGCCGCCACTTAGTGAAGATCTGAGCCAAAAGATTTAACTAAGGAAAATCAATACAAAAGATTGCTGTGAGTTTCCTGGTGGCTGATGCAGTGAGCAATGAAAAGATTCGTGCTAGTTTGTTAGACAAAATAATTCCTTTTTCCTAGAGATCTTCAAATACAGTAAGCACGGTAAAATTCAGATGGGGGGGTGGAGGGAGCTTCTTGCAGTGAAGACAACTTCTCACAGACCTGGAAACTTAATAATGACCTTAGGGTTAAACAGGAGGGTCTGTCAGCTCATGTGAACCTCAAACAAGAAGATATGCTATTCTAAAGGCAGCTTCCTGTTACCTGGGAGAGAGAGGAAACTGGGGTGAAGAAAAAGAAAAGGTGTAAAGCCACATCCAAGGATAAGAAACTCAAGGGTTAGCCAGCTGTATTTTATTTTGTTTTCCAAGTTGCAAAACGCTGAGGAGAGCATAAATAAGTCTTAGGGCTCACTTCAGAGGTGAAACGGAAGGAGCTCTGTTCAGCTCATCACTTGCTGGATTCGCTCTCTATGCTCTGGAGATGCTGGGCTGGTGCTCCTTCTGATCGCTGAGGGCTAGTGTAGTTCTTCTTGTCTGAATGTGGTGGGGAGCTCCCCACAGAGGCTTTGGAAGAAGGGTGGTTCGCTTCTGAGCAAGAGGCTGACTTGGTCCCTTTGTTCTGAAAAGGTACTGCGTGTGTGAGGTTAATAATAGATAGTGGGGCCAGAGAGATGGTTCACCAGGAAAAGATGGTTCACTTGCTGCCAAGCCTGATGACCTGAGTTTGATCCCCAGAAGCCACATGATGGAAAGAGAAAACTGATTCCTGTAAGATGTCCTCTGGCAACCACACATATGCTGTCCCATGTGCACATATACATACACACACAACATATGATCAATAAATAAAAGACAATGTCTGTGTGTGTCTGAATGTCTGTGTGTCTGTGTGTGTCCCTCTTCAGGAATTCTAAGAAAGTGGGCTGTCCTCTCCAGTCAGAAATAGGTGACCAAAGCCCTTCTGACTCCTGCCTAGCTCTGCTGGGTTGACATGGAAGTGAGAGTTCAGAGGAAGGAAGATGGAAGGCTGGAGCTGGAAAAGTCCCTTAGAGCTGACGTCACTGATACAAGAGGCACTCGTGTCTCCTCACTAGCATCCTGTCTGGTTCATGGCTGTGGCCCAGTGCTGAAGCCAAAATTTGGCCAAACTCTTTCCAGATTCCCAGCTGGGTCTCTCTGTCCCCAAGTTGTAAGGGTATATGGCAGCGCTTGTGGAAAGGTCACAGTCACAACAGGACCCAGTGATACCTTTTAGAGCTTTATTAAGAGGAGAGAGAGAGACAGAGACAGAGACAGAGAGACCGCACGGAGGAAGAGTGCAAAGAGAGAACGCATGGGAGTGCACGTCTGCTTTTAGGCTGGGACACAGTCGCCTGCTGATGATGTGCAGAATGCTTATACAAGGGACTAGTGTTTTCCCCACTTACTACATGTGCATTGTGATCTCAGTTAGTGGGAGACAGAAAACTCACAGCTAAACCCAAAATGCCAGCATGTCTGGGCCAGTCCTGGGTGATGCTCTTGCTCTCCAGTTCATTCATGAATCTCCCCATTACCTGTCTCCTGCAGCAAAAGGGCTCTCAGGAGGTGGTGGGCACAGAGGTCAGAATAAAGAAAAATGCCTTCTATCTGCCATGACACCATTCCTTGGAAGAAGGCAGGCTCTCTAATTTGAGGCATGTCGAAGGGTGGCGTGAAGAATGTTGCACAGCCAGCCTACCCGTAAAGCAATTTCAGAACAAAATTAGGCTGGTGCTCAGCAGCAGCTTGAGGAGGGTTACGGTTTAGGATATAGCACAACAAGCCTCCCTCAAAACATGCCCTAACCTAAGAGCCCATCCCTAGGACTCTGTGGCCCTTCAGGCAGCCTCCCTGCTGGGGACAGAGCATCCTTAGCAAGCAAGAAAATCATCAAAGGCTCGGCAGCAGGGATGCTCAGTCATTAGACAAGGAAGACAGATTCCCTCTAAAACCAGCCTTTAAAGGCAGCTCATTTACCTTCAAGGGCCTCAGGAAAGCCCCAGATAGGTGCCATCCAGGAAACAGGGATACTTTGAGATCAGCAGGGTATAATGCAGCATAAGAGAGGCAGGTCAGACCCAGAAACAACTTCCTGACTCAGAGGGCTTATTGGACCATGAAAGAGGACTCCTAGGGAGACTGCGAAATCACCATCTTTCTGGGCCTTTAGATGCTTGTTTATGTGAGGCAGTGGTTTCCCAGCCAGCCCAGAGGCAGGTTGGGGGATATGAGAACTTCTCAAGTCCCCTCCTGTCACCCCAGGAAGCTATTTCAGCCTAAGAGCCCAGGTTTCCCCTTTCTGAACGGAAAATCGAGTCCAGAAAATGGCATTATCTTTACTGTTTCAACACAGCACAGAAACTATCCACTTACCCACTCTTCATTCATTCACTCATTTATTCATTCATTCAACATACACGGTAAACATTCATTGCATGAACTGTTCAGTTGTGCCTGCTTGGGAGTAATGGGAGTGCTTTGATGTTTTGTGATTTTATTTTATTATTCGAAGAGGGATGGGGTAAGTAGAGGGTGGCAGATCTGCTTCAGGAATATTCTCAGCCTGGAAACCATTTCAATGTCTTAACTCTGTGGGGCTTCTCCAACTCTGTGGGGCAGCTGTGGGATATAAAATTGAATCCCTAGTTCTAAAGTATCAAGTGGTGACTCTGGGTGGTGGAGACAGGGGCTGGAAGCTGTGGAGGAGAGCAGGCAGATGAGGGTGGAGTGAATAGTGGTTTTCTTTATGTTGACTCCCATATCCACACTACACACACACACACACACACACACACACACACACACACACACACACACACGATGTCAGGATGGAGAGATGGCTCAGCAGTTAAGAGCATGTACAGCTCCATAAAGGATTGGAGTTCAGTTTCCAGCACCCACATGGAATGGCTCACAACTGCCTGTAACTCCAGCTACAGGGTATCAGACACCCTCTCCTGGCCTCCTTGGTCACTGCACTCACATGTACAAACCCACGCTCAAACACACACACATATGCACATAGTTGAAATTTTCGAATAATTTTAAAAAATAAGTACCAAATTCGAACTCTCAGCATCCCCCAGAAAATGTAGATTTTATAGCAGCAGAATGCCTGCAAGATTTGGTTTAGATATTCTCCTAAAATTTGAATGCAAGCTCCTTGGGTGACCTGATCCTGTACAGACAGGCTGTGACTCCCAGCAGCTGGACATGAACATTCCCTGTGGGGAGGGAGAGTGTGGGGATAGGAGCGAGCCTTTCATCTCAGCTCTTTGGAGTGTGTGGTCTTTCTCTCCACCGTCTGCTGAGTTCGGAGCCTGTGTATTTGAAGTACATTTATTGGGCATTTACGTTGCTCCTGGAAGTGAGCTGCAAGGTTGGGCTGGGCTCTGACAACCGCCTCTGAGTTCTCCTGAGCCTTCCTGTCTTAGCGCCATAGAGAACACAAATTTATTAACTCACTCCTTCTGTTCACCCATCCGTTCACTCAATTGTCCATTGAGTTACTTGTTCAGCACACTCAGTAAATGCTCTTTTTTATTTTTATTACATTTTTTATTTAGGGGAAGGGGCACACGGGTACTGTACCACGTGTGAAGATCAGCATGGGTCCTCGGGATCAAACTCAGGTCATCTGACTTGGCAGCAAGCCCCTTTATCCGCTGGACCATCTCACCAGCCCAGAAAATAGTCTTGAAGCCTTGTCAAGAGCTGAAATTGCAGCAATAAACAAAACAACCTCCATTCCAGTTGTGCTTAGGCCTAATTTCTAGTGAGGAGGAGGCCCATAAACAAGAACAATGAGGTGTAATGGAGACGATAGATAGATGATTGATTGATTGACTGACTGATTGACTGATAGATAAATATAGAATTTTCATATTAATTCTATGTATTATTATACACATGTATACAATTTCAAAACCAGGGCCAAGTAATAGAGAGAGACTACGTGGGGCACAGCATTATCTCAGATGAGTGGGAAAGCTCCTTGGTACTGCATCAGCAGGAGCCAGCCCAGTCCCTACCACCATGGGATGGTCCTCCAAACAAGGACCTGGCAAGTGCTATAACTCTGAGATAGGAAGCATCTTGGTGCAAGAAGGGCAACAGAGCCAGGACACAGGAAAACAGATCTGTAAAGGCCCGTGCAGCTCAAGCTATGACTGAACCCAGCACTGGTGCCAGGTGGAAATGTACAGATCCTGGATGTGGTGGTTTGAAAGAAAATGGCCCCCAAAGGCAGTGGCACTATTAGGAAGCGTGGCCTTGTTGGAGTAGGTGTGGTCTTGTTGGAGGAAGTGTGTCTCTGTGGGGGTGGGCTTTGAGGTCTCTTTTTCTCAAGCTTCCCTCAATGTGACAGTCAGTCGACTTCCTGTTGCCTGCAAGATGTAGCATTCTCAGCTCCAGCATCACGTCTGCCTGCACGCTGCCATGCTCCCTGACGTGATGATAACGGACTGAACCTCTGAAACTGTAAGCGAGCCACCTCAATTAAGTGTTTTCTTTATAAGAGTTGCCGTGGTCATGGTGTCTCTTCACAGCAATAAAAAAGCCCTAATTAAGACACTAGGGTTCCATTCCCAGCTTGAATCAGAGGCCAACAAAGAATTCCCAGCTTGTTCATGGTGACCCAACAATGGTCAAAAGAGCCAGAACAGTCGCAGAGCCTGTTAAGCTTCTTGCCCAGTATTTGAGCCACGGTGTCACAGCCCTACAGCAGGCGCTTGCACCCCGGAGCCTCCAGAGGCTGCTGTGGTTTTGAGAGGAGGGATCCAGGTTGGTGAAAGCAGGAGCAATAGGAAGAGAGGAAAGAGCACCATGGAAAGCCCTGACTTTGATCTCAAGTTCAGATGACCTATTCTCAGATCTATGACCTTGGAAGGGCATATAATCTCTCTGAGCTTCTGTCTTGCCCCATGCAATCAATATAAGACAACACAGACCCACCCCAGAGATGTACAGAGATGTACTGTGGGTACATACATTCACAGGGCTTAGCACAGGTCTGGCACATGTGAGGAGCCCTTCGAATAAATTTATCATGACAGGATTATTGACTAGTCCTGAGTCTAAAAAGGCTTTTTCCATCATGCTGGAGAGAATGGCCACACACAAACACCCCCAACACCTTATGCTTGCTCATACGCTCACCAAATATTAGCAGGCACCTGTCCTGTGACAAGCCCCTTCTAGTCACTAGGAATACGATATAAAGTAGACGCAAATGTGATCATGCTAGGACAGGAGGGTGGCAACAAGCCGCCACATAAAGACTGGGGAAGAGCTTCAAGGAGTGCTAGGCCAGGGTCCTGGACTGGTGGCGCACAACTTTAATCCCAGCACTTTGGAGGCCAAAGCAGGTGGAGCTCTGTGGGTTCAAGGCTAGCTTGGTCTGTATAATAAGTTCCAGGACAGCCAGAGCTACATAGTAAGACCTTGTCTCAAAAATAAAAAGGGGGAGGGCGGCTAGGCCAGGGACGAGGGTGAGCAACTTTTGGGCTCTCTGGTGAGACAGCTCCATAGACAATCTAATAAATCCTGGGGAGAGTGCACTCGAGGTTTTTGCTGATCTGAAGACACTGGGGAATGAATAGAAGCCCATGTTTGTAATTTTGGAGGTCTTGGCTCGCAGTCTGGCAAATGGCCGAGAGGAATTGTGGAGGGACATTACACTCACCAGATCGCGGGGACTTGCCACAGTAGGGAGTGAGGATGAGATCACACTCCCAGAGGGCTGTGCCGTGGAGAGGGTCCCATATTAGTAGCGTGGACACTGGGAAGAGTCGGGTAATTGGGGAAAAAAACAGCAAAATGATGGGAAGCTGTGGAGCGCAGGACGCCACCTGCACCTCTGTGCAGCAAGATCTCCAACTTCAGCTACCACCTAAAAGCATCACCTAAAAGCATCACAGATTTCAGAAGGAAACCTGGTCCTGGCTCCTTCCCCCTTGACCCCTCAAGCAGGCTATTTGTAAAAGAAAAAGACACCCTCTTCCCCCACCCCCCCACCCCCACCCCCGCTCCCCCACACACACACAGGCAACATCTTGTTTTGAATCAGGAAATTGTATTTTGCCTGAACTTTGTGTTCGGATTCAATATTAATGTCAGAAGCCACAAAATGGGAGTGGTTTCTAAAGGGGGGAGGGGAGGCATCTTGCCCCTAAAGCATTCCTTCAGCAACTGACTTTGGAGGCAACTGCTCTGCATCATGTGACTTTCCTTCATTTGCTGGGAATGACACACTGAGCCACACAAACACCGGAGGGTGCTTACTCAGCAAATTAGTACTCTGGACCCTACTCATCCGCTCCAGGGACTCCCAGCAGTGGGGACCCAGGAGACAGGCAGTTCCTTTCTTAAGAAAACTAGAGACCAGAGTCTTGTTTCCAGGCAACACATCTGCCCTGGCTTAAACTTTGACTCTGTACCAGTATCCCTTCTGAGCTATTTGCTCTGTGAACGTAGCACCTAAAAAGATTTATTTAAAAAAAAAATTAAAAAGAGGTGACTGTCATTTTTAGAAAGGCGAGACACCCAACACATCCTCCTCTGAGTAGATTTCTTTGACAGAGTCTGATGTTGCCTGGATGGTAAATATACCCTCAGACTGCAAGTAAACAGTCCACGGCATGGAGCTGGGGTATAAAAGAGGACATTTTACACAACGTGGCCACACACACACCTTATTATTTCCCAGAAATTAGAGGGTCTCCCAGTAACCCCGTAAATTCATCACACGAGTATTATTCCACAGCTTCAACAGCAGACTCATTTTGATAGAGATTTCTAGTCCCCATAGATAAGATGCAAGACTGGGACGGGGAAGGGGGGTTTCACCGAAAAACAGAAACCAAATTCTTGGTCTCTGGGCTTCTGAAAGAAAAACTCCGTTAGTGATGAGTATCTGTTGGCTGGGGAATGGGATCAACAAGATGACTAGATGAGGGTTAATTCCCCCATTGGGGTGGCCTTTTTCCTAAAGCGGTAGGACTGGCTGAAAGAGAGGCTTGCACACACTGCAAGGGCTGATCAGGCAGGTGACAGGGGTCCTGGATAGCATCCTTCTACCTACAGAATGAATCAGAGAGGTTTAAAATTAAAGGAAGACTTCACAGCCACACTTAGCAACTCCCCCTCCACACCCCCAGGACAGCCCCAAGGTTGAACCTAAGCCCTCATGCACTCTAGAGAAGCACTCTCCCACTGAGGTGCATACACTCCCCGCTCCTGTACCAGGCTTTCACTCAGCAGCAGTGGAGAAATACAAATCACCATCTTCTCAGTAGTTGCCAGTGGTTCCCTTTAAACCAGGTCTTTCTAGCCCTGATGGTGACTGGCAGAGTCCCAAGAGCCCAACCCTGAGCACTTGATGCATTAGAGAAAATACATCACTCAATCTTCACCTTCTGGAATGCCAACGGTGGGAAGTGAGGCTCCACATGAAGAGCCCAGAGCCTCACCCCAGAGTCTGCTGCTGGGAAGGGCCGAGTGGGGAGCAGCAGTGGCAAGCATGGGCTGGTGTGAGTCACTTGAGCTCTGGTTGGTAAACCGGCAGCCTTGTGGGTTGGTTTGTTTGAGGGCTTGTTGCTTTGTTTTGTTTGGGCCTGGGTCTGCCCGTTTTACAGCAGCATTTCCAACTCTCGTCGTTTATTTACCCGTCCACCAAGTGTTACTGAACCTTTGCTGTTTATATCTCTGCTGTGGATGTCTTACATAAGACAAGTCTCTTGTAGCCCAAGCCCAAGATGGCCTTGAACTTCCGACCTTCTTTACTGGCACGATCCACTATCCACCTTTTATGCCATGCTGGAGGTTGAACCCAGGGCCTCATAGGTGGGGGGCAGCACTATACCAACTTGGTAACATCTCAACCCCATCTAGACATTTTCTATAATAGTGTATTGTATTTCTCTCTCTCTCTCTCTCTCTCTCTCTCTCTCTCTCTCTCTCTCTCTCTCTCTCTCTCTCTGCGTGTGTGTACCATGTGCATACAGTGCCCAGAAAAGGGCATAGGATCCTCCCCTGGAACTGGAGTTACTGACAGCTGTAGGCTACTGTGTGAGTACTAGGAATCAAACCCAGATCCTCTGGGAGAGCAGCCAGAGCTCTTAACCACTGAGCCACCTCTCCATCCCCCCTCCCCTGCATCTAGACTTTGAATTAAGACCTTTTCAATGGTCAACTGTTGTCTTTCCATGGTGAACCTCACACTTCATTTTCGTGCCTTGAGCCAGCCTCTCCTCCCACCCTGTGGCTTACAGAAGCTGGTAAGTCTGTTTGGAAGTTGGTGGTCCACAGAGTTCTTGAATACAAACTTATAATATGGTTGCTATGACAACCCAGCAGGAAAAAGAAAAGCAGTTATGAATACGATATCAATTCTAATGGTGGTGACGATGTACCCGTTTTCACACCTGTCAGAGGTGAGGCCCGTGCATTTTGAATGGAGGCTGAAGCTAGAATTCAACCCCAGATCCTGAGATGCCTCTCTCTGAACCCTTCCCAGGGTTGCACACGAATCCAGGTGGACAGCACCCTTCTGGAGAAGATGCCTCACAGGTAGTGTGGCTAGATGCAATTGGCAAAGAGAGAGAAGGGCCAGAAGGCTCCTGAGCCAGACAGCTTGGGTTACAAGTCTGACCTGTGACAGTAGACGGATGGCCTTGGACAAGTGACTTAACTCCTTGATCCCTCAGTTCCGCAAGGATCAAAATCAAATAATGATAGCGCCCACTATTGTAAAGACCAGAGATTAATACACACAAAGCCCCAGGACCGTGTCTTGACTTAATAAATGTCGCTCATCTGTCAGTTGTCCAGACGCTCTATCATCACTCTGGATACCCTGAAAGGAATGGAGGCTGTGAAAGGAGAAGAAAAGAGTACGCAGATCCCTAGCTGGGGGTCCAGGGGGAAGATGAACTCTACCGCTTTCTCCGCGCACCCTTGAATAGATCCGCAGCCTTCCCGATCGTTGGCTTCCGCGTCAGTCGGGTAGAGGAGTTCAGTCCTATTAGTCACCGCTACTTGGCAGAGACCGCTGACTCCCTCGTACGTCCCAGTGGCCCCTAGAGACTCAGAAGCATACCCAGCTGGACTGCTCGGTCTAAGAACAGCTGGTGAAGACGACTGGTCAGTTTCACTGAGGTCCAGACTGACCAATTCATCCCAGATGCCGGGGCTTTCCCAGTTCCCCCTGGAAGCTCTACATTCCAGGAATACAAATGGAGGAAATCAAGATGGCAGGCCACCCTGGTGGTCAGCTCCTTCTTTAAGATTCTATAACCGTTTTCCAGGCGTTGCCATTCATTGCCACCTCTTTAGATTTTTGCCGTAGTTAGTACAGAACTCTTTACTCAAATACCTCAGTTTCCAAAGACTTTTTCACATCTTCATGTCAGCAGTCAGCATAAGCCAAGTCAGCTGAGGAAATAAATATCCCCATAAAACAAAGCTAGAGAGGTTGGGGAGACGGCTCGGTCAATAAACTGCTCGCTGTGCAAGTATAAAGGCCTGAGTTCCAGCCCCACCCCCCTCCCCGAGTCTGTGTTAAGAAGTTGAGCACAGAGGAGTTTATTGTAATCCCAGCATCAGGGAAGTGGGGACAAGATGATTCCTGGAGGTTGCTGGCCAGCTAGTCTATCACAACTGACCAGCTCAAAGTTCTATTGGAGATCCAGTCTCGAAAACATAGGGTGGAGGAGAGACTGAAGCCCCCCACTGATGTGAAGCTGGGCCAAGCCCACCAGGGAGACATCTAGGAGCAAGACTGCATGCCTGACTGAAGAGATTTATGGGCAAGAAGTTACTGTAGTGAAATGGTGCAGAGTTATAAGGAACACCGCCAGGCTTGGAGCCCTTTACAGACCTTGTGACTGACGAGGGTGTGGGAACGGTAACTAGTGGACAGCCCGGTGACACCGGAATGGGACCTAACAAGGAAACAACTCATCGTATTGGAAGCCTGGAGACAAGCTTAAACAATGGCTGTTCGGCAAAGCAGCCCATAACCCTCCCCAAAGGGCCTTTTTTGCTACGACATAAAATTGGATCATACGCACTTTCATATGACACTTTTTGCTAAATAAACTTTTATAATACTCAAGAGGACAGAGAGAGAGAGAGAGAGAGAGAGAGAGAGAGAGAGAGAGAGAGAGAGGAGAGCTGGTCCACTATGGTGGCTTCGCATCTAATCCCAGCACTCAAGAAGCAGAAGCAAGCAGGTCTCTTGAGTTACAGGCCAGCCTGGTCTACATGGAGAGTTCCAGGTAAGCTAGAGCTACATAGTGAGACCCTGTCCCCCCCCTCCCTCAAAAAAATGATGGAGAACAGTTGAGACACTTGTTACTAACCTCTGGCCTCCATTCACACACATATGCATACACACCCACACATGTGTTTTCACATATATGCACAAAAAGAAGGAGGGAAACTGTGCTGGACCAAGTAAGGCAAGCCTAGAACAAGCTGCTTCCTCTTTGCCTAGCTAGCTCCTGTCCATCCCTCACCATTCAGCTTAGACAACTCTCCTCTGGGATGCCCCAGGTAAACCCCACTGCACCCTGAGGCCCTGGTGTTCCCCATCCCAACCTTCAGTATAACGAGGCCACTCTTCATTAGGTGGGCTCAATCAGGCTGCAACCTCCACGGAGACAAATGCCCACCATCATCCACACACCCACTGCGCTGCCTAAGGGTCTACAGGCGGCTCCTGAATATCGGGAGGACCAAGCAATAACCATGAAAGCCACTCTCTCAAGCAGTCACCAACCCTGAGATCAGTGTCACCCCCTTACCCCAAGCATCTCCTCCCCATTCCCAAGCTCAAGGCCTCCTCCCCACCCGCTTTCTCAAGGAAGGCGATAGCATGCACTCTGGCCGCAGAGACTGTGGTATCTGGTGGCACTCCCGGAACGCTGACAAAAACTGTGGCTGTAGTGGGTTCACCCTGCTCTCAGGAAGGACTAGGCATCAGTCAAACTGCCTCACACACACAGGAAGAGCACGAGCTGGTGCCGGCGGCGCAGGACGGCCCAAGCCTTTGGTCTTGGCTTTCCCCCGCCTGGAGTATTTATATCCATCCGGAGAGGCTGGCCTGCCTCATCAATGTGAATGTGTGTCCACCCAAAGTAGCTACGCCCCGAATGTGTCCAGTACCAGGCCTTCCATGGGCCTTCTCTGCCATTTTTGAAGGTTTTAATAAGACACATGCGGTGAAGGGCTCAGGGGGTGTGTCCAATGCCATCTCTGTCCCCTCAGAGGAGTGAGAGGCTTGGCGTATTGTTTGGGTTTGGTTTGGGTTGCAGTCCTGAGGTTTGAGTCTAGAGCCTCATACATGCTAGGCAAGCGCTGTACCAGTGATCCCCAGCCCTTTTTAAAATTTTTTTTTTATTTTTGAATCAAGGTCTTGCTAAGTTGCCCAGCCTGGCCTTGAACTTGGGATCCTCGTGCCTCAGCCTCCAGAGTAGCTAGAATTACAGGCCTGCACCAACAGGCCTGGTTTGCAATCTTTGTTTTTATAGAAACAACTACTTTACAAATGAAAAAGAGGGAGGTGTAAGGCCCTCGATTCATTGTCTAATGACTGTAAAAGGTCAAGCCATTCAAGAATAGAAGCAAAGACTGCAGATTCTAAGTCCAACGTCTCTGAAGACTCAGTCCCTGTGGCCATTTTTTCAGGTCAGACCTAGAGCCTGTTTCTTGGAGACCTGGTTTCCTCCTCTGATTTATCCTTTCTCTCCAGAGAGCTGCAGAAAAGTTGCAGCCACTACCCTGACCTTAGGAGTTTAATCTTTGCAGGGAAGCAAGGAAGGGCATATATGATTTCCAGGCACAGAAGTCAGCTCGTGGTCTATGTAGTGCAAGGAATGCAGGTGCTGTCGAGCTGGTTGTCCCAAAAGGGAGAGACCTGGTGCATGACGGGAGGCCAGGTCTGAAGCCCTGTCCTGCGCTTGCCAGATCCTAGAAGTGGGAGTGCTTCAGTTACTCCCCCCCAGGCTCCACTTTCCCATCTATAAAGTGAGCATGATGGTGATGATGGAATCCTTGGCCGGATCTCCTGGTATCAGTATGAAATAAGAGAAAGTGGGGAGAGTCCTTCTGACAAGGAGGAATTCATTCAGTATCCATTGGCCGCTATTTCCAGTACAGGAGTTAAGGCTATTGTCCTTTATTTACTATATAAGTATTATTTATTTATATATAACTTTATATATTTACTATATATTATTATATTATATTATACTATACTATACTATATTATACTATATTATATATAGTACTTACTAACAGTGTATCAGGTACACAGTACCTGAGGTACAAGAAGAATATGGAAGCTGGGTCAGGCTTCAGGGTGCTCACTGTACTGACTCAAGTTCAGAGAAAGGCCGAGCAGGTGGAAGTTGGATCCTTGTAGAAGGAACCGGAAAAGGCCTGTGGAGGAGGATACAGAGGATGCTAGATAAGGTGAGGCAAGGAGACCACTTATCCCTGTCCCATCTGCCCAGTGGTTGGACTTGGGGATGAAAATCAGCACAGATCAGATTTGGTCTAGGTTTCAAGCAGGTAGCTCCGTCCCTGAAGTCTTATTTCCAGAGTTCACTCTAGACAAAGGAATAACTAAACGCTGAAGTGACATCAGATCAAAGTGGATTGTTTTCTTTTTATGGCCACTCATTTGGCTAGTTAGCCAGACTGGGGATAAAACGGAGTCTGTCATTGTACAGAGGCACCAGAAAGTGAAAGGAGAGAGAAGCGATTATACAGGACTTCTTATCCGCCCGCCACCCCTTCCAAGAGTCTCCGGGTGGAATCCTGCAGTCCGTCTCCTGGGAGCGGCTCGCTCTCCAGAAAATATGACACTATTTCCTGCCCTTGTTTGTTAGCACACCCCGCCACCATCCGCCTCGGTTTCAAGTAACTGCCAACCGGCATTAACACCCTCCTCCTCGCCGAGGCAGAAAATAGAAAAGGAAGAATTCAGCAGACCACCCCACCCCGGTGCCATCCTTGGTGGCACCAAGATAACCAGGGCAGAAACCACAATTGGATCCGTTTCGCCAAGGAATGGAAAGACAGGGCAGTTTGACCACCTTTTGCATTTTCCTGCAAAGAGAAAGCGTGTTATTTAGGCTGCCTAGGCCCTCTACTTCACTACAGAGAAAGATCACACACACACACACACACACACACACACACACACACACACACACACACACACACACACTCCAGTACAAGGCAAGAGGTGTTGAATACAGCCCGGCGGGAACTGTCAGCTGGTGTCTGCAGCAATGAGGTGAGCCGCCCGCCAGCGCCTGCAGCGGAGACACACTGACCCCTAGTGGCCGGCCGAGCCTTTGAAGCCGTGTGCCCACCCTTGCTCACTAAACTATCCCTTGTCACAGTGCAATCACGGGTGGGTGTGCCTGAGTGGGTGTGGCCCCTGCTGCGCCTCCACCGCCTGCCCCAGCACACTCAGGCACGCGGGCACACACACACCTCTCTTCCCTTCCAAACCATAGAATCAATTTCTCCTCCTTTAGTCCGTTCCAGAGAACAATTTCCTAGGAACCTTAAGAGGGGTTGGGTTCCTGGGCTCAGCTAAGGCAGGTTCCTAAATTTTAGGGGAGTTGGTGGGGAAAAAGAGATAGTGGCCCCCATATAACATGGGGCTAGGGAGATGGTTCAGTGAGCAACAGCACTTGCTGCTCAGGCATGAGGATTAGCGTTCCAATCCCTTAGCATCCACCTAAAGAGCAGGAGGGTGGGGCGGTGCTGGAGAAATGACCCATGTTCAAAGCATTGGTTGTGCAATCATGAGGGCTTGAGTTTTGATACCTAGAACCGACATAAATGCCAAGTGAGGGCCTGCCTGTGATCTCCAGAGCAGGCTGGCTAGGCAGGCTAGCCTGTGAGTGAGCTCTGAGTTCAAGTGAGAAACCCTGCCTCAAGTAATATGGTGGAGAGCAACCAAGGAAGCTTCCCAACACCAACCTCAGGCCTCCACACATGCACCCAACACCCATGTACACACACATATATGCATTTAAAAAAATTTAAAAAAAGATCCAGGTGCACCTGTAAACCCAGCATTGATGAGTGGGATGGGGACAGGTGGATACACACACACACACACACACA
This sequence comes from Peromyscus nudipes, assembly GCA_902168325.1. Taxonomy (NCBI): domain Eukaryota; kingdom Metazoa; phylum Chordata; class Mammalia; order Rodentia; family Cricetidae; genus Peromyscus; species Peromyscus nudipes. The sequence continues at coordinate 38,337 of CABHPH010000172.1, forward strand.
CACACACACACACACACACTTTTTTTAATTCAATTTATTATACGCGTATTAGTGTTTTGCCTGCATGCATGAATGTATATCATGTGCATGCCTGAAGAGGGCATCAGATCCTCAAGGGTTGGAGTTAAAGACAGTTGTGAGCTGCCATGTGGATGCTGAGAATTGAACCTGGGTCCTCTGGAAGAGCAGCCGGTGCTCTTAACCACTGAGCCACCTCCCCAGCCCCCCACACACTTTTTTAATTATCTATGTACAATCAATATGCAGTTAGAACTCTACCACCACTTCACAGATGAACAAACTGAGACTTAGAAAGGCTTAATAGTTAGGGAGGACGAATCCAACAGGAAACCCATGCAGCCTGTCTCTCAGCCACAGCCCTGGGCTCTATGCCTTGTGGGCACCAGCAAAGAGGGGACCAGGATGATGGCGGAGTGTAGCAGGCTCTAGACCCCAAGTTCTTCTCTGTGTGGTACCCTTACTGCTAAGGCTTAAGGGACATAACAATGCAAGACGAAGCCCAAGGAGGAAGTGGTGTGCAGGGGGCAGTGCTGTGAGCTCCTTGCATTCACAGAACATCACTCATTTTTGGAGCCCCGTGCGTGGCATGCAGGGTGTCCAATCAAACCTGAGCTGGACAATTTGAGGGACGGTTCTAGGACAATGGGGGAGCAGGAGGAGGGGCAAGAACTCTGTGAACCATGATGCTGAGGTGGAAACGTACCTCACGCTCTCCAGGACCACCCCAAGAAGAGGGGTTCTCAGGGACAGCCTCATTGCTCCTTCATTCTGGAGCCAGTACGAGGGGGTGAGGCAGGCCTCACCCTGAGCCCTGTGATTCACATCTTCTGAAAATGGAAGCCCCTCTCCTTAGTTCAGTTCATGGGTGTTTCATAGAAGTCTTACTACACAGGAGGAAATAGAACCACAATGTTTTTAAATGTTTTCATCACTTACTGTGTGTCCCTGTGGAGTAGGGGGAGGCGTGCATGTGCCATGGCCCACATCTGGAGGTCAGAAGACAGCTTACCGGAGGCTGTTCTCCCCGTCTACCATGTGGGCCCCAGGGATTGAACTCGGGTCATAAGCCTTGCCAAAAAGTACCCTGACCCACTGAGCCAACTCACAAGCCCACCAGCCTGTGTTTGGCATGAGAAAATGGAGGTCTCTGCTAAACGGGCTCAATCACTATCTCAAGTTTCCTAGCTATTCGAGCAGAGACCCCGCACACCCTGTCCTCCTGAGTCAAAGCAGCTGTCTTCCCACCCTGTGACTGTCACCAGGACCCCTACAGGCTGAAAACCCACCTGTGCCCTATCTCCCCTCTGGCAGCTCTGTAAGGCTCGTCCCTGTCTGCAGACCTTTACCCCAGCCGTACCCTCAGCCGGGAGTGCCCTTCCTGTACATGGCTCTCCGTGAGGTTGGCTCCTTCCTGTCATTCCGGTATCAGCTCAAGTGTCGCCTCCTCCGAAAAGCCTTCCCTGTGCACCCAACCGAAAATAGCCTTCCAGTTACTCTCGGTTGCATCACCGTGGTATCTGCTTCCCAGCAGTTATTAATCTCCGCAGCGTGGTGTCCAGTCACCCTTGGGAGTTTCAGCTCGTGTGCAATAAGGGCATCTGTTACACAGCAAAAGCCAGCCGTGGGCCACGCAAGGGTCCTAAGGCTTCACCCGCTGGAAGACCGTGACGGTAGGTTCTGTCATTATCCCCAGTGAAGAGAAAAGGAGATCAAGGCAGGGAACATTCTGCAGCTTGTCCAAAATTCTACCCTTAATAAGCCTTGCTCTTAGCCTGAACATCAGGCTGCCAACAGCAAAAGACAACTGAAATTTTAAACAAGCACCCGCTTGGAGATTCCTCCCCTCAAAAGATACGGAATTGGCCAATAAGCAAATGAAAAGATGCTCGGAATTATTATGAGGCATTAGAGAAGTGCAAATCAAAACCCCCAATGAACTCCCTTCTACATCCATTAGGAGCATTTAGCTGTTTTAAGCAGAAAGGAATACGTTATTGGCACAGACATCGGGAAGTCTTGATGCTCGTGTGTTTCTGGTGGGAGTGCGAAACAAGGCAGCTGCTGCAGAGAATAGAAGCTCTCCAAGAAGCTCAGTACAGTGCTGGGGAGATGGCTCAGTCAGTAAGGTGTCTGCCTTGCTAAGCCTGGGGACCTGAGTTCAATTCCGAAAATCCATAAAAATGTTTTGTTTTAAGTTGGTTGCAATGTGGTGGCACACTCCCTTGTAATCACAGAGGCAGGCAGGTGGAAACAGGTGGGTCCTTGGGCCTCACTGGCCAGCCAGTCTAGCCTAAATGAGAGACCCTGACTCAAAATAAGGTGAGTGGTGTTCCTAAAGAACTACACCCCAAAGGTGGTCCTATGACCTCTACCCATTGTGAATACACACTCACACAAATGTGCATACTCACAATAACAACAAAACTCAATGGAAATCACATATGGCCCAGCAATTCCCACTCTAGGTAGAGACCAAAAGGAATTGAAAAATAGTTACCCAGGGGCTGGAGAGATGGCTCAGAGGTTAAGAGCACCGACTGCTCTTCCAGAGGTCCTGAGTTCAATTCCCAGCACCCACATGGTGGCTCACAACCATCTGTAATGAGATCTGGTACCCTCTTCCGTATACATAATAAATAAATAAATCTTAAAAAAAAAAAGTTACCCAAACAAAAGCATGTACCTGAATGTTTACACCACTCAGAGGGCTGAAAAGTGGAAGGGACTCAACTGCCCACCAACTAATAAAAAGGTGATGGAGAATATATAAATATATGGTGGAATATTAGTTGACCCTGGAAAAGAATGTTGATGCATTCTACAGTGATGATATCCTTGAAATCATATGCTACGTGTAAGACATCAGAGACAAAAACATTATAGGAGTCCATGTACGCAAAATATCCAAAATAGGCCAGTTCACACATAACAAGCAGATAGGCACTGCTGAAGACTGGAAAGAAGGAAAAACAGAGTGACAGCTTAAGGGACGTAGGGTCTCATTCAGGGTGACGAAATGGGGGGACTAGACAGTGGTGCTGGCTGTACAGCATGTGACTGTATGAAACACCACTGGGCTCTGTGTCTAAAGCAGTCCCAAGAGACCGAGACAGACGCCTCAGCAGAGAAAAGCTCTCGACAACCTGAGTTCAGTACGTGGGAACCCACGTGGTGGAAGGAGAGAACCAGCTCCTGCAAGCTGTCCTCTGACCTCCAGGCTCACAGCATGGCATGTATGTTAAATAAATAAATAGATCATAAATAATAAATAAATAGATTGGCCTTAGGATGCAGGGAAGACGACTCAATGGTCAATCCCTTGTTACAGAAACATGAGGACTGAGTTCATATCCCCAACAGCCATGTGAAAATAAGGCAGACATGGCAGCTTGCACCTGCAATCCCGAATCTAGAAGGCAGAGATTTACAGGCTCGATGGTCCAGCCAGACTAGCCCATCGATGAGCTGCAGGTTCAGCGACAGATCCTACCTCAAAAAAGAGAGTGGAAAACAACCGAAGATGTGAATTCTGATCCCCACATGCACACACATGTGCACGCACGTGCATGCATACACACACACACACACACACACACACACACAAGCATAAAATCTGCTTTGCATATTTTGTTTCTCACACCCCTGGACCTAAGGCCACTAGTGTGTCAGGTATATGATAAGATCATAAATAATTCCCTGAAGTTGTGAGAGACGGGACAAGCATCCGTGTCTCCCAGCACACTCAGGCCCTTTGACGGCATCATAAAGCTCCAGGAAAGTTCTGGATCCATGGGTCCCAAACTCCAAATGCTCCCAAGAATCCCACCGGTTCAGAGGGCTGGTGAGGCCTGGGAGTTTGCATGTGTAACTCAATGCCTGTCTTCCAAGGGCCACATTTTAAGAACATGGCTGCATGACTGCATGCCTTCCATTCATCCACAAAAGAAGAGGTTCTCAGAGAAAGGGCAGGGCCCACATACTGAGAGAAACACACCCTCCGCAGGGAGGGGAGATACAGGAGGGAGGGGGGATGGACACTGAACCATACTGAGTCAATTTCATAGTGAGAGATCTCAAGCAGGGTCTCAAATTCTGTGTGTGGAAAGGGGAGTTACAGGCTCAGGGAGGGGCAAGATAACGAGATGCAGACTCCACTACCCTTCCCCCCGCCCCCCGCCCCCCCCCCCCGCCCGCCCCATGACCTGCTTCCTCCAGATAGGCACTGCCTCCTAAAATATCCAGAAACTAAAACTGTGCCACTAGTTGGGAATCAAGCCTAACATGGTAGTGGTGGTGTTCTGGGAGAGGGTCTCATGTAACTCAAGTTAAGCCTCAAGCTTGCTGGGTAGCTGAGGATGTGACCTTGAACGTCTGGTCCTCCCACCTCCTGAATGCTAGGTGGTATTATGGAATGCTAGTAGTCAAACCCAGGGCTTTGTACATACTATCTAGGCAAGCACTAGTCAACTCTACTAGTCTCCTCTGAGTCACTTCTCCAACCCAGTACAGAATTCTTTTGGGAACATCTCATATCCAATAATAACATGCTTCTGTGTTACCAGGGTAAAGGTTTGCAGTTCAAGGCTAGCTGGGATGGGACAGGACAGGGAGGAAATTCACAAATTTAACCAACAGATATTTACTAGGTACCTCTACCCACTGTGCCAGAGATTTGGGGTCCTTTCCAGAAAAGCCTGACAACTCCTAACCTATAGTGCTGCCCTCTGAATACATATGTGTCTCTCCCATTGTGTCTTAAGTCCATCTGAATGGGGACCATGTTTATCTATGAGCATCTAAAAGCTGGCTAAATGAAATATGAAATGCAATTTCTCACAGAAATCCCATTTTCATTTTTCTTATATCTTAGTGTGAGCATGCATGCATTGTGTGCATGTGCATGTTTATGTGCACACTGTGAGCATACCATAGTGCATGTGTGGAGGCCAGGGGACAACTTATGGGAGTCAGTTCTCTCCTTCCACCATGGGGGTCCCAGGAATGGAGCTCAAGTTTTCAGGTTTGACGTCAAGTTCCTTTACCCTCTGAGACATCTTACTGGCCCCATGGGCATTCTTTCTGGCCACAAACCCAAGCCATCTGAGCCAAGAGTCTCTGCCTGTTTCAGGAAGTACATACCATATTGATCAGCAAGTCAGGGACCAAAACCATTCTCATTCAAGTGGCTCAGAGGCTACATGCTCCCTTCCATGGTAGACACCCTCAGTGTTGCCGTTCCTCTACCCCACCTACTCCTACAGACCCTTCCTAGGAGGGATGCCTCTGAGATAAGAAATATGTCAAAGGTCAATGTTACTCATATAGATGGGGCAAGGGTCTTGCCATATAGTCCAGGCTGGCCTCAAACTCTCTATGTAGATGGAGCTATCCTTGAACTTGCTCTGCTCCTGCCCCAACCTCCCGCATACCAGGATTACAAGTCTATGTCTCCTCATTTGACCTACTTCTGGTTGTGAGAGTCCCATCGGGCATACAGAATTAATGCCCTCCCCTGTGTGGAGACACCTGCCTGACCTCTTTTGAAAGATGCCAAGTGGTTCCCTGGAACCACTCAGGATATCTCCCTCACCCTCCCAGTATCTGCTCCTGTTGGCTTTTTATTTCATCTCTGAAAGTTGGTATGATGGCCATCAACCTACATACCAAACAGAGATGCCCTAAAATATAGCATATAAAATATAGTTCCACTTACGTGGAACCAACTTCATAATGGGAATACAGATGCCATTGTAAGCCTTAGGAATATTCAAAGAGGAAGAAGCAAACAGAACTTTCAAGACAAAAAGGAGATTACATTAGACGTATTGAAACAATAGTCCTCGGTCACAATGATCAGTAGCAAGAGGAGCATCAGCCCCAAACTAAGCAGAGTGAGGCTGGTGTCCTTACAGTACTTCCTGTGTAAGCCTTCAGCAGCCTTTGTCTGAGGTCTACAGTGACAGCTGTTATCAGGCAATCGTGTGTAAGAACCCTACCTCACAAGCTACAGCTTTATTTACTGTTTTGTCTTTGTAGAGTTGACACAAGGGACTCCATATTTCTCCTGCCAGCTTGCTTCCCATTGCTATGCAGAGGTTCAGTAACTTTCTCCCTAAACAAGCCCAGCCCAACCTCCCTACAGGCAGGTCCACCCCTGACACCACTCACGGTGACTCCCCTGCCCTGCTTGACCTTTGACTGTCTAATCTCTAATTCTGGGACTGAGGTACAGGTAAGGGCTAAGGGGTACAGGGAAGCACCCTGTTTTCCACAAGAAATCTCTCCTTAAAAAAAAAGAAAAAGAAAAGAAAAAGAAAGAAATTTCTCCTTTGCTAGAAGACTAGCTATGTATTCGGTGTTGAGTTATGGTCTTGTTGGGCTGATCTTGAGAAAGTATCTTCTTTGGAAAAAAAAATTAGCCCTTGTGAAAAATTGTTGTGTTCATGTTTCATTCATTTCTAAGTCTGTATTACATTTTTATTTATTTCATGTACATCTCCTTCTATCTATTCATCTGAGTGGGTGTGTGCACGCCACAGCATGCTTGTGGAAGTTAGGGGATAACTTAGAGGAATCAGTTCTCTTTTTCCCTCATGTAGGTCCTGGAGACCAAACTCAAGTCGTCAGACTGGGCAGCAGGCACACTTACCCACCCATCCATCTCACCAGGACCCATTCATATATTTAACAAACAGTATGGGGTGGGAGAGATGGCTCAGTAATTAAGAGCACTTCCTGTTATTGCAAAGGACCCAGGTTCAGTTCTCAAGCCCCCTCCCCCCCATCACACACACACACACAGTGGCTCACAACTCTCTATGAACTCCAGGTCCAGATCAATGTCCTCTTTCTGGTCCTAGCACCCTAGCACGTGGTATACACACATACATGCAGCCGAACACTCCTACATATAAACTAAAATTAAATAAGTCTTTAAAAAATAAAGAGCAGCACATTATCTGGAACTTGGTTTACAAAGGTGAATAAGGGAAGGAAACCTCCAGTACTCTCCCCGTAGGAAAAAGAGACACACAGAAAGATTAAACGTCAGCCTTTATTAGTGCAGCAGAGAAATAAAAAAGCAGATGACTCAAAATTCAGCAGATCCAAATGATGCACTTCCCCCTTCTGAGCAAGATATCCCCAAGGTCCCCAGTGCAGACACCCCGCCCCATGCCTGTTCTGCAGCCCCCAGCTCCAGCCCTCGAGGGGGGACTTGGGCTCTGCCTATTCTTGCAAACTGGTAGGAAGGCCTTCAGGAGCCCTGTGATTCAAGCTGTTAGTTTTCATGATTTGGGCACGTTAGTAAAACGGAGCAGAATATATATTTGTCGTTTCCCTTGAAGGCAACTTCTGGCCTGCCCACAAAGGACCGCAAGTTCCTGAGATCAGAAGACCTCATTTCTGCAGCTTCAGAACAAATAGAAGATGAGCTTCTCTCTGTCCCAGCAGTCTCTGGATCACTGCCTGTCAACCTGCTGGAAAAGAAAAAAAATAATTTTAGAATCGTGGTGGTGGTGGTGCTGATACTGGTGCTGGTGCTGGTGGAGGTGGTGGTAGTGGTGAGGTGCTGGTGGGGCAGGAGGTGGTGATGATGATGATGGGGGGGTGCTGATGGGGGGGAGGTGGTGATGATGATGATGATGATGGTGGTGGTGGTGGTGCTGGTGGTGCTGGTGCTGGTGGAGGTGGTGGTGGGGTGCTGGAGGTGGTGGGGGGTGACGATGATGGTGGTGGTGATAAGAGGAAAAGGAAGGACCTGCCGGCTGTTATTTCCTGAAAATTCCCTCTATGTGCATCGTTTTGAAAGATTTATTTTATTTACGTATCTGTGCATCTGTGTGTGCATATATGTGTATGGATATAGGTATGTCAGGAAGCCAGAAGAGGGTATCAGATTTCCCTGGAGCTGGAGTTATATAGGTGGTTGTGAGCTGCCGGACATGAGGGCTGGGGATTGAATTCAAGCACTCTTTTTTAGTTTTTTGAGACAGGGTTTCACTGTGTAGCCCTGGCTGTCCTGGAACCCACTCTGTAGACCAGGCTGGCCTCGAACTCACAGAGATCCGCCTGTCTCTGCCTCTTGAGTACTGGGGTTAAAGGCGAAGGCCACCACCGCCCCGCACAGCAAGCGCTCTTAACCACTGAGCCATCTCCAACTTTTTGGAGCCTCAGGACAACAAAAGAAGCGGCCAGTCAGGCCAGCTTTTTCCATTCAGCCAATGACTAGCAGACTCAGGGTCTGCAAGATGTTTGGATTCCAGGCTGAGCCGCCGCTTCCCTGTCACCATATATGTGGGAGCTGTCTGGAATGAGACCTTGGTGGAATCCAGTGATTCTGCTTAGAAAGTCATTCATTGAGTACCAGGCCCAGAGACAACATCACCCCAATACACAGATGCAGAAACAGGAACTGAGAAGGGAGAAGCAGCTTGCCACAGAGCTGAGACACAGAGCCTCGAGCCCGCTCTGGCCATAGTCTGAGCCCCTAACCACTCCACAATTCTGTTTCCTTTTGATTTTAGTGTATGAGAGAGTGTGTGTGTGTGTGTGTGTCACAGTGCGGGTGCAGAAATCAGAGCACAAGAGTACAACTTGTGGGAACTGGCTCTCTCCTTCCATCATGTGGGTCCCAGGACTCAGACTCCAATCATCAAGCTCAGTGGCAAGTGTCTTTGCCAGCTGAACCATCTCACCTGCCCCCAACCGTTCTGTTTTCTAGAAGAAACCGAAGGAGAGCTTTCTGTGACGGAAGACAAGGCCCTTGGTGCAGGAGGAGAGGGCAGCCTGGAAGTCAGGAGCATGTCGGAATGTAACCGTCCTGACAGGAATAAAGATATTCTCAGGAGACACTTTGCTGAAGCTGCAACTCAGATGTCAGAGCGCTGACTAGCATGCATGAAGGCCCATATGGCCCCAGCACTACATAAAACCAACTGTGGCCAAACGCTCCCATAATCCCAATACTTGGGAGCTGTGGGAAGAAGGATCAGAAGTTCAAGGTTGCCCTAGTCTACATAGTTTTTTAAGACTCGGGAGGGCTGTCTCT
>CABHPH010000172.1:47506-63365 GCA_902168325.1 Peromyscus nudipes
AGCTTTGCGCCTTTCCTGGAGCTCACTTGGTAGCCCAGGCTGGCCTCGAACTCAGAGATCCCGCCTGGCTCTGCCTCCCGAGTGCTGGGATTAAAGGCGTGCGCCACCACCGCCCGGCCGATGATTGACACTTTGACCAGGGCCACGTAGTAATGCATGCCTCTGGTCCTCTGCTTAACCCTAAATAAACCTCATGCCAGGACCCTGAAATTGGACACAGGGTTCACTGGGTCTCTGTTCCTCTTCCCTGTGTGGCCCCGTGGAATAAATTTGTTCTCTGATTTTCTCCAGTCTTTGATTGGCCTGTTGAAAACAAGCAGCTGAAACTAGCTTGTGGGAGCTGCCAATCTCTGAACATAACTCTAGTAACATCAAGCACACTGATGTTACTGAACACTGAAAGCGCTGACCCAGAACCCGGCTCGGGGGTCAGAAAAAGCAGAAGAGAAAATCAACCCAAATCTTACTTCTCTTCCGCTCTGAAAGCGTCCCCTTGCCCTCTGTGAAGCTGCCTCCCAGGCATGGCTTGGACAGGACCAAGCAACAGACTGTGTAATCCTTGCAGGAGTGGGAGTTAGCAGAAGATGTCCATGCCAGCCCTTCTGTGTCTGAGTGAGGAGCTCCGTTAATGCCCAATCAGCTCCTCCATAAAATGAGGTCGAAGTGCATGCCATCAGTGACACCAGGGTAATAAAAAGACTGTCAGTGACAGAACTCCTGGGAGAGCATGCTACAAACTACTGGGTAACATTCTGAAGGGAGCATCCCTGTGCCATTACGGTAGCACAAAATACACAAGGGCAAAGATGAGAAGATTGCTCGTGACCACACATAATAAACCATCCAGTTGTGCTCTGTCCTGCTTGCTCTGTAAAAACCTCAGAGAGGGCCAGGCATGGTGGTGCATGCCTTTAGTTTAAGCTCTCGGGAGACAAAGGCTAGAGGACCTCTTTGAGTTCAGGGTTAGCCTAATCAACACAACAAGCTTCAAGCTCTCCAAGCTAAAAAAAAAAAAAAAAACCTGCAGAGAGTGATGACTCAGTGGTTAAGAGCTGCTCTTCGGGGCTGGAGAGATGGCTCAGAGGTTAAGAGCACTGCTTGTTCTTCCAAAGGTCCTGAGTTCAATTCCCAGCAACTACATGGTGGCTCAAAAACCATCTGTAATGAGATCTGGTGCCCTCTTCTGGCCTGCAGGGATATGTGCAGACAGAACACTGAATACATAATAAATAAAATTTAAAAAAAAAAAAAGAATGTTTTAAAAAAAAAAAAAAGAGCTGCTCTTCTAGAGAACTCAGGTTCAATTCCTAGCACTTTCATGGTGGGTCACAACTGGTGGTAACTCCAGTCCCAGAGGATCTGATGCCCTCTTCTGGCCTCTGTAGGAAATGCAAGCATGTGGTACACAGGTCTTTCCTGGATATCAAGGCACCACCCCCTCCCCATGTGGGATCTCTCGGTAACCAGTAGGCTCCCCTGCTTTCCTTCTTGCCTGGCTGGATTCCTTGCCACCCCTTAAACAACAAGCAGGTGACACTCTGAGCACACTGCCCCAGAAAGTTTCCCCACCATGAACATAGTTACCCTCTCCAACAGAAGAAGATCTGGGACATACCGAGCCGGCCCGGGGCCCTTTACACGGGGTGGACCAGGTTCCTGTCGCAGTGAGGCTTGCAGTGGGGATTCAGCCAGTGCTCCAGAAACTGCTCCTCGGCACGGTGCTCCAGGGCCAGCAGGTGATGCACATATTCCTGTAAAGACAAACCCATAGCAATGGGAGGTGCCTAGAACTCCCAGGCTAGCCTTGCGCTCACAGAGATCAGCCTGCCTCTGCCTTCTGAGTGCTGGGATCAAAGTTGTGTGCCACACACCCGGCGTGTTCCTTCTTCTTAGTCTCAGTCTTTCACACAGCCCAGTGGGAAGCAAGCCAGCAAGGGAGCCAGATGGTACAGCCTGCAGGGCCAGCCTCGCTCTGAAAGAACCCTGGGCTCTCTAACTATGAGATGGAAATCACTGCAAAGTGTGTGTGAAACGGAAGCACATAAATATTTTTATATAACTCTAAAACAGGGGGGCTATTGACCAGAAAAAGTGGCATTTCACCTTGAGAGAGAATGGACATATTCAGTCATATAGTATTTGTGACAAGATTAAATTCTTTTGATATGTATCTATATCAAATTAGATATATATCAAATTTCTTATATGTGTTATATATAATAAATATATATAATCACAATATATATAAATATATATATATATTTTTTTTTAAGACAGGGTTTCTCTGTATAATAGCTCTGGCTGTCCTGGTACTCAATTTGTAGACCCGGCTGGCCTCGAACTCACAGAGTTCCACCTGCCTCTGCCTCCTGAGTGCTGGGATTAAAGGCGTGCGCCGCCACCGCCCAGCTGAAAAATATCTTAAAGCACATAAACCTTCCTACAGCGTTGAAAAGCTTTTAACAGAGGGCCCGGTTTGAACTTTAAGTTTTTATGTTTTGAGAATGTCCTCTAGGAACTCTATAGAAAGTACTAAATACAGTCATTAAAAATAAAAAAGGAAGTGGAGCTGGGAAATAGTTCAGTTAAATAAAGGATTTGTCATACAAGATTAGGACCTGAGTTCGGATGCCCAGCACCCACATTAAACAAAAATGGGTGTAGTGACGTATGCCTATAATTCCGGCACTCATGAGGCAGAGACAGAAGGATCCCAGGGCTCTCTGGGTAGCCAGTCTCTCGGAAGAAGTGAAGAGCAACTGAGGACCTCTGGCCTCCACCTGCAAGTACACACAGCTGTACCTGCATGCCTGCACAGGAAAACATGCATCCACATACACCATACGTGTGCACACACACCCACAGAAAAGCCAGACGTGGTGGTGATGTGGCTGTAATCCCGGCACGTGACAGGCTGGGGCAGGAAGGCAGCCATACATTCATGGCCAGCCCAGGCAACATAACGAATTTCAGGCCAGCCTGGGCTTAGCGTGAGACCTTGTCTCCAAAGAAAAGAAGTGTTACATTGAGAGGGAAAGTTAACATTCCCCTTGACAAGGGCCTAACCCACACATACAGGTAAAGCATGGCCACCTACTTAGTGGCATCTACTGCTCTTTGAAACTGGAAAAAATTGCACTGAGTGAGGTAACTCAGGCTCAGCAAGACAAACACCGCATGTTCTCTTTCATATGCAGATCCAAATTCTGGCCTCTAGGGGCACGGCCCTCACATGGTGCACATTCGAACATGCAAGTAAAACACTCCTACACGTAAAATAAAAATAAGCCTATAAAATAAATTTTTAAGTAGAGAGAGGGCTACATAGAGAGACAGTGTCTCAAAAACAAATCCTGGGATCAAGAGAGTCTCTGTCTCAACTTCCTAAATAGCTAGGACTATGGTACACGCGACCCAGCCCAGGTAAGTTTTATTCATTGGTTTATTTTTTATGGCAAAAGCCACAGTCCACTGAGTATGTGACTTAGTGCCTGGTGCAGTGTAGGGCCTCAGGACAGCTCACTGAAGGAACATATAAATGAATATATGAAAAGGTTGCCTTCTAGCCTACTAAATCCTCCTTGGAAGGTCCCTCGCCATCTCTGTCAACCGTCTTGCTAGAAGCGCCAAATGTACATAAAAGCAAAAGTCAGTATCTATTTCACAGCAGCTGAAGTCATCACTGAAGAGAAGCCATCAAAATAGACACACACTGAGAACAAGGAAGAAGCCAGCACCGGTTTCCATGACACTTCAGTATTTATTTTAAATGTTAGGGAAATGAATATGCCACAAAGGCCTGCAGGCAGTCATTAGTCAAAGAGGAAAAGCCAAAGCACAAATCTGCTAAAAACCACAAATTCAACAATTGCATCGGCCGAGTCCGGAATGACCCAGCATTAATGAGCATCTCAAATGTTCCTGGACTGGGAGAGAAGAGGGAGATGGAAAACAGGTTTTCATTTCTTTAGATTTTCTTCTCCAGGGAGGGAAGAAATTAAACAAAAACAAAAACCAGTATTTGTGTTCCGTGTCAAGTGCCCATTGTAATGATTTAAGTGAATCATTTCCTAGTAATTGGAATGGAAACTACAAATAGACCCTCACTGGAGGGGTGTGATCATGAAGTGAAATGTCCAGCAGAGCCTGACCTGAACCCAAGAATGACAGAGCAAAAGCCTATCAAGGCAGGAACTTCTTCCAACATGTCACCATCCTTTCCGATGACATTCGGGCAGGATTACAGATCCATTGACATTTGGGAGAATTATTTTGCTCATTAGTCAAAGCAAGGTGATCACACAGGCGAGAGGCTGGCTCAGAAGTGACATGCCCTGGATCCCAAAAGCTCTGTGCCCCAGGAAAGCCAATATGCGCTGAGCGTGACTGACACCTCAGTAATTCTGAACCGTCTTTGAGACCACGGGAACAAAAGAATAATGCAGTTCCTAGGAAATTTGTCGCAGGGCTAACCATGAGAGCAGATTTACAAAGGCCACTTAGCATGAAGCTAGCATGATTTATCGGCACCCACTAAGAACATGCCTGAAAAGAACACAAGCCAAAATGGCCTCGCTTCCTAGAAAGGCAAATTCCCAGGGTGCGGGAGTGCTTAGGAGCATGATCGTAAAAGACATCACCGAAGCCTGAAAGTCATCTATCTTTCTTAAAGAGTTTGTACCATTCTCCCTGGCAATTGGCAAACGAATCCTTCCCTAAAATTTGGAAAGATGAAGAGAGGCTTAACAAGTTTACATGAGGCAACAGAAGATATTTCCTTGAAATAAACTCCAGCCTCCACAGCAGAGTTCTATCCTGCTGGGTCCACACACCCCTCCCATCCATCCCAGGAAGCACGGAGACATAACCAGTATTTAGTAAACGCCAATCATTGGTTTGGTGCTGGAGACCCAGCAGTGAAACCAACTGTCCATCTCCTAAAGCCAGTTAGAACAGCTTATGAGAGAGCCATAAAAATATCAAAACTGGGGGCTGGAGAAATGGCTCAAAAAGTAAGAACACACACAGTCCCTGCAAAGAGCCCAAGTTCAGTCCCCCGAGCTCATATTGGGCAGCTCACAACTGCCTGTCACTACTACTCTAAGGAATCCAACTCCCTCTTCTGGACTCCATAGGCCCCTGCACACACATGTCTACATACATACCCACACAGAGACAAACACACCAATGCATAATTAAGAGTAAAAAAGAATCTTTTTAAATAAATAAAAAATGAAGTATTAAACATAGAGTTCACCAAAGCACCAACTTCGATCCTCAGTGAGACGGTAGGGCTGAGAGTCAACCCATTAACTCTCCGGGCCTTTTTCTAGAAATCCACATTCAGACGGTGTGTTTATGCAACGTACAACATTGTTTGGTAGATGAGGAGGACAGTCTCTCTATCCACAGGAGATACCTTCTCAGCCCCCCTAGTGGATGTCTGCAAAAGCAACTGGTGAACCGAACTTCCATACACTATGGTTTTTCCTACACACACAGGCCTATGATGAAGTTTAATTTACAAACTAGGCCAAGTAAGAAAATTATAAAACAGAATAATCTAAATGTTATGCTACAGAGCTGGAGAGGTAATTCCATCAGTAAAGTGCTTGCCCCCACACAGGGTAGGGCCTGCCTCAGGGTAGGCTGGGTGGGTATGTCTAGGGAGAAAGTTACTGAGCTTATCCATAATAATGGAAAAGAAAGCTGACAGACCAGATAGCTCCATTAGTAAAACACTTGCCTTGCAAGCATGAGATCTTGAGTTCAATTCCCAGAACCCACGTTAAAACACCCAGGCATAATGGTGTGCACCTGTAATCCCAGGGCCAGGGACACCAAGACAGGCAGATCTCTGTGCTCACTGGCCAGCCTGTCTATCCTACTTGGGGAGCTCCAGGCCCATGAGAGACCCTGTCTCAAAATACAAGGTAGATAGCTCCTGAAAAACGATACTCAAGGTTAACCTCTGGCCTCCACACACATAAGTGCACATGTAAATACACACACACACACACACACACACACAGCTCTCAATATAGCTTATTGGACTGCACTTTCCCTTCTTCCTATGAGGACATAAGATAATGTAATGCCTATCGGGTAGGATGGAGTAAGAGGAAGGACAGAGGCTGTGCATGAGGCTTGCTGACAGGGAAGCACAAAAATTCTGCAATGGACCCAGTGATGGAGACGGTTGTTGCTTTGAAGAGATTCAATGAGCAAGGCAACCCTTATCAAAGAAAGCACTTAACTGGGGGCCTGCTTACAGTTTCAGAGGGTCAGTCCATGATCATCATGGTGGGAAGCAAACAGACCACTTTCAAGGACTATCAGTAATAACAGTCCACATGCAAGTCTCCTGATTTAAGATAAATTCCACAAGGAGACACCACCTAGGTCAGGTGGACGTTAAGTAATAGCTTTACACAGTTTAGTTCGGACCCTCCTTTCTTACAGCCTTACTAACTTTTTTTTTCTTAAAATTTATTTTTATTTTATGTATTTTGGTGTTTTGCCATGGATATCAGGTCCCCTGGAACTGGAATTACAGACAGTTGTGAGCTGCCATGTGGGTGCTGGGACTTGAACTCGGGTCCTCTGGAAGAGCAGTCAGTGCTCTTAACCACTGAGCCATCTCTCCAGCCCCCCAGCCTTACTAACTTTATAGACCTCTAACTCCTTACCTAATCACTTCTAGGAATACTTAGATAACCTTCTGCACTGACAGCTATGCTCAGCCAGAACCCCAGTTCAAACCTCCCTGTAATTATCACCATTGGCAGCATCCGGCCAGGTCCATCCCCAGATGGAGGGAAGTACCTTATCAGAGATACCTCTGTATTCTCTAAGAACAGACTTAACCATCCAGGCGACCTGTTTGAGAAGGCCTGACAGATGTGCCAATTAAGCTTTACTTCCTCTTTCCCAAACCTTACCTCTAGTTCCAGATCTCCCTTTAACTATCACCAGAGGCATCTAGCTGTACACAGGTTGCCTAGTGACTAAGCACACTTTCCCCCACCCTGCAGATAAATGGCAGATAGCTTGGACAAATATGAGCCACAGGAAAAAAGAAGACAGTTTTATTTTCTCCCATTGACCTAGCAACTTACAGTTTCTTAACATTTTCTACAAATCAAGTTTAAGACTATAGTTGAGCACATAAGATCCCTCTTCTTAGATATTACCTGAATTTAGCCTTTAGTTAATTCATTTCCCCATTGGTCACTTCCCTTTGGGGTTGCAAATGATAATTAACGGTTATTGCCTCCCTATGTGATTCTTATCACCCCTCTGTTTGACCCTGGAAGCCTGGCTTTGCACTGCTAAGGGAATACTGCTTGTAAGTGTATATATACCAGGACTTCCAGGGCACAGGGGGACGGAGAAGAGAAAAGAGAATGGAAGAACTAGATGGGTAAGAACTTGAGAGGAACAAACTGAAATGGGGAAGAACTAGGTTGAAGGGCTAGAAGAGAGTACTAGAGGAACGAGATGGAAGATGAGGAAGAGCCAGATGGGGAAGAACGAGATGAGGAGAGAGAAGGAGATGGGAGAGGAGATGATATGGGAAGGAACAAGATGGATGAGAAACCTAGAAGGGGCAAAACTAGATGAAGGAATTAAGATAGAACCTAGAGGGGACCGCAGATAAGTGTAGAGAAAAATCAGGCAAGAAACGAGCTAAATATGAGAGCAGAATATAAGCTTGTAACTGACACAGAATAATAAAGTATATGGACTAAGGAGTTTCGTGTACATAGATTCATTTCTTTTCATCAAAGATTAATTATCAGCTGGTTGTAGATTCTTCCCGGACCCTGGGAGGGGACCATCGAGGGGCTGGACCCCCATAGTCCCCGATAGAAACAGAACTAGAACATTCCAACAATGAAAAGGGGGTGATGTAGACACTATACCGCCCAAGGAAGAAAGCCACGCAAAAGCGGGCAAGTTGGAGTAAAGCAGTCATGGGTTAAGAAACAGTAAGGACCACCAGCCACCACTAGGAGGCACTGGAGGGACAGGTAACAGTTCTCCACCGCTTCCAGGAGGAGCTAACTCCATCAAGGCTTGACTCAAACCCCAGCCTCCTGAGTTGTAAGACAATAAAGTACTACTGTTCTAAACACTACAGCCCACCACGGGACCCTAAGAAATGAAAACATAAACCACACAGAGGACGGAGGGCACAGTAAAATTTTGCCCCAAATCTGATCACTCAGGAACATCATCACTTTGGCGCCATACACACATGTACACGTGGTACCCATATAAATATGGGTAGGCCGAGTTCGCCTTCAAAACTTCCCCTCCATTTTTAAAGTTGTACATACAAAATCTTATTTAAAGTTTTGTCAAGAGTATAGGAAACTGGACTACCAGGGCGCCTCAGAGGGGAAAGGTGCTTGCCATATAAGTTGGTGACCAGAGTCCAATCCCTGGAACCCACAGAAAAGTGGAAGAAGAGAGCCAAATCCACAGAGTTGTCGTCTAACCTACTCATGGACGCTATGGTATGTGCACCCACCGACACTCATCATGCACATGTATAAAAAAATAAATAATGTTTAAAGGAGTATAGGATGTTGGGCATAGTGGTGCACACCTTTAATCCCAGTACTCAGAAGGCAAAGGCATGTGTGTTTCTGAGTTTGAGACCAGCCTGATCTACTTAGCAAGTTCCAAGCCAGCCAGAGTTATATAGTGAAACCCTATCAGAGCAAGAGAGAGAGAGAGAGAGAGAGAGAGAGTCAGAGAGAAGCAGAGAGAGACAGAGACAAGACAGAAAGAGAGAGAAAGAAGACCAGATATGCTGTTGCTGTTGTTGTTGTTGTTTGTTGTTGTTGTTGTTGTTGTTTGGGGGGGTTGTTTATTTGTTTGTTTTTCCAGACAGAGTTCCTCTGTGTCACAACCCTGGCTATCCTGGAACTCTCTCTAACCTCGAACTCACAGAGATCCACCTGCCTCTGCCTCTTGAGTGCTGGGATTAAAGGTGTGTGCCACCACTGCCCTGCTACATAATCTTTTTTAAAAAGACCTAGGAAAGATTTGTTTGGGTTCATAACTTTGGAGAGTTGATTTAGTCCATCGTGGTGGGGAAGACATGGCAGAGATCTCAGTTCAAGGTAGCCAGTGTGTGACTGTCCACACCATGGTGAACCAAGGAACAGAGAGAGTAGGCTAAGATCCAGGGGCCAGGTACAACTTTCAAAGGTATACTCCTACCGACCCACTTCCACCAGCCAGGCCCCAGTGCCAGCTGAGGAACAAATATCAAAACACGAGCCTGTGGGGACATCTCAGCTTCAAACAGCTTTCCATTCGGCCCTCTCTTCCTCCAGCCCCAGCTTCATGCCGTTGTCTCCAAACGAGTTGGGTTATTTGGTTGGTCTTGGCCTCTGCGAGCTTGCTGAGGCTTCATTAGACCTCCAAGTCCTCTGACAACTCAGTAAAAATCTACCTGTCTCCACAAGGCATGTCCCTAAATGAATGCCAAACTTTGGAGAGCTCCCATCCCATTTCCATGAAGTCCAGACCCTACTTACTCTCCAAAATCTCTGACGATCTGGGGCCGAGTTAATTATAAATGACAGTCACAGCCCATTTCTCTGCCACAGCAGCTTCTAGATTCTAGGGGTGACTTTTCCCCTCCTGACAGCCATGATCACCCCACTGTGTGCCACCTGCCAGTCATCATTCCTTCCAGAAACCCACTAACACAGATGGCAGTGTGTGGCTGGGGGTTGCAGAGGATAAAACAGCATACAACAAAACCAACTGCACACCCAATGTCAATTGTTCAGATACGTGTATCAGCCGTTTCCTAGAGCAGGGAATTCCAACAATATGCCTTCCTTGGTCATCATCCAGGCTCCTTTCTCTGGTTCCTCTTTCTATCTCCCACACACGTTAGGCCTCACCCTCTTGCTTCCTGACTGCCTCCTGCATTTAAAGTCCCTCCCCCTTCTTACCCAGAGTCATCTGTCTCCCTCTTGGTATCTCTTCTTTTTCCCTCCAGGTCCCAGCTTCCTCCATCAATGGTCCTGTTTCCCCCGCTCCCCCAGGACAGATGCCAGCCTGCTCATCATGAACATGTTGTCAGGTGCAGGAAACACACAGGAGCTGTTTGAAACAGTCAAGCTCCCCCTCCCCGCCATGTATGAGCAGAGCTTGTTTCCAACAAGCCAGTAATTCTGCAGATGCCAGCCTCTGAGATGGTTAAGCCAAGTGTCAAGATGACAAACACCATAAAACGGATCTTCATGAGGAGAGACTGCAAGTCTCCATGTGTGTTTTCATTTCAAATTAACACTTCCCCAAAGCACCACCTGTTACCCTCTTCCATGGCTTCTCTATCCTCTGAACCAGTTTTCTTTCTTCCAGTCACTTAGTGAGAAACAAAACCATCCCATTAGTCAACATCTCAACATCTCAGTTAGTTACGTTGGCAATAAGCACGTGGGTCTCCAGGCTTAGTTCCCAGGGGCACATGCCTTCCCCCACAAAGGCTGTCAACTACTTATTTGCCAAAGTCCACCTGTCCATCTCCCAGGTACCATGAGATGGAGATGGATAACATGTCCAACAACGTCATCGCCTGTTTCCCATGTACAGCAGGGTCTGAAGGCCAGCGTCTGAGAGACTTTGTACCCTGAACCTCTAAATGGTTCCTGGGGAGCAGGCCTAATTATATCAATGCCCTGCTTAAAATCCCTAGATGCTTCCACGGTGTACACAGCACAAAACTCAACCATGTTGCAATGATGTCCAAGGGATGTCCTACCTGACCCTGAGACAGCCTTCCAATGGCATCATTCCAAGTAGCCCAGGGGCTCAAGTCAAGGCCCAAAGAGGTATATGGAGGAAGAGTCGGACACATAATATTTTGCAAAGTCTTTTTCAAAACACACACATGTAGGCCAGACATGGTGGCACACACCTTTAATCCCAGCACTCAGGAGACAATGGTAGGTGGATCTCTGTGAGTTCAAGACCAGCCTGATCTACATAGTAAGTTCCAGGATAGCCAAGGCTATATTGAAATACCCTGACTCAAAAAAGAAAAGAAGGAGAGGGGGAGGAAAGAGAGAAGTAAGCATGGCTCTTCAGAAGCCAAGGGCCCTTGGATGATGTCTACCCTCTGTGAAGCTCCTGACCCTGCCTGGCCAAAGGTGGGACCTCACTGACATCCCAAGACAGGCTGGCAAGCACAGGGCCACCATGCTTTGCATTCAGATCCAGCTGTGTGTGTTCTCAGGGGTAACAATGGCCCCAAGCCAGGAATAGGCACAATGTCAGCAAAGGAGTACACTCAGAAGTTCCTAAGCTGGGAGAGGACCACACAACGCAGAGTTCACAGCCAAGTGTAGCACAGTCACAGGAGGCAGGAAACGGAGCTTCAACGGTCCAAACACCTGCAGATAGAGGAGGCCTACAGAGTCTTCAGTAAGGGCCAAGGCCGTTGCCCCACAGAGCTCAAGACGGCCAGGTGCAGGCACTGTCAGAGAAAACCTCAAAGGCCAGGATGAGCTGAATGACAGAATGTTTGCCCTACATACTCCAGGCCCTAGAGTCAACCTCCATGCCGGGAAGGAAGCCTAGAGCAACGATGTAGAGTGATGTAAGGAAACCTCCCACACACACACAGTTAGAAAGTAAAGAGAAATTCAGGCTAGCTGGAGGGCTCAGTGGATAAAGGTGCTTGCTGCCAACCCTGACAACCTGAGTTCAGTCCCTGGGCCCCACATGATACAAGGAGAGAACCAACTTCCCCAAGTGGTCCTCTGACCTCCACATACATGTACACACCACTAAATAAGTAACTGGAAAACAAAGACAGAATGAGAGAAGAAACAAAGTCAACTGAAAGGTTCAACTCTAGTCTGACCTGAGTCAGCAGCATTTACCATCAATTGTTTTTTTCTGTGCTGGGGACCAAATCTAGGGCCTTGTGCATTCCAGGTGAGCAACTACCACTGAGCTACATTCCCAGACCAATACAAGTCTTTTAAATATCAAATTATGCACATTGAGAGAGAGAAGGCAAATGTGGTTCCAGGTCCCTGTGGACTTCACTTAAGAATCTGACAGAGAGACTGAACTGATGTCCAGTTGAGGGGGTTCAAGAAAGAGACCAACCTGGACCAGAGAGATACCACCAGACAATAATCTCCAGACAGCCCAAGCTTGCTGGTACAATGTGATGAACCTTCACCTGGATGAGGCAGAAATACCATGCATGTCAGAACAGCCAAGCTAGGCCACAAAACAGGGGCTGGACAGCCTGCCAGGGTCTCACAGAATGTACTAAACACCCAAAATAAAGGCAGGAAAAGGACTGTAGAATTACATTCCTTGTTGTTGTGATAAAAGGTACAACTTGAGCCAGGCAGTGGTGGTGCATGCCTTTAATATCAGCATTTGGGAGGCAGAGACAGGAGAATCTCTGTGAGTTCAAGACCAGCCTGGTCTACAAGGCAAGTTCCAGGATAGCCAGAGTTGTTACATGGAGAAACCTAGTCTCAAAAAAAAAAAAAAAAAAGCAAAGGAAGGAAGGAGAAATGGCCCAGTCCCAACTCATACCTCTTCAGCACAATTCCTGCACCTAAGGGTCAAGGATCATTTCACAAGAGGGACCTGGAGGACTGTAAGCCAGAGGAACAGAAAGTGTGCTGTGAAATTGTGTCTCCTCAAAATGTCAGAGAGACTGCATCCATGAAGTCTAGTCAACAAGGCTACCTAAACAAGACTTGAACAGGGACAACCAGTGGACATGCTAACATGAAGGAAGGAACGAGTGTGAGGCTTCAACCCTAGACAAAGAACTATGGGCCCCTGGGGAATGCGGAGAGGGAGAGACATGGTCTTTCCTAGGGAAAAGTCCCCCAGTTAGTTATCTAATGCCAAGCTGTCAACCCTGAAAACATACACATGCAGGTAACATTATACAGACTGAGCAGGTTGTATTCATGTATTTAGGAGTGAGTGAGTGAGTGTGTGTGTGTGTGTGTGTGTGTGTAACAATAATTAAAAGGAGGCAATGAATTTGAGAGAAAAGGGGTTACATGAGAGGGGTTGGTGAGAGGAAAAGGAAGTGGGGAATGATGTAATTATAACTTCAAAAAATGATTATTTTTAAATAAATGAAAGCTGCCAACCTGTGGTGGTGCACGCCTTTAATCCTAGCACTCAGAAGGCAGAGGCAGGCAGATCTCTTGAGTTTGAGGCCAGCCTAGTCTACAGAGTGAGTTCCAGGACAGGCACCAAAGCTACACAGAGAAACCCTGTCTGGGGGGAAAAAAAATGAAAGCTAATGTCCAGATTGCTTTCCCTTTTTGAATGCAGTCTAGGACCCAGTCCACAGAACGGCACTGCCTGCATTTAGGGTAGGTCTTCCCTACCTCAGTTAGCTCAGTCTTGAAACTCTCAGACATACCCAGAGACTTGTCTTGGAAATGATTCTAAGTCCTGTTAAGCTGACAATCAATATTAGCTGTCCCAGGTGCCTCGGTTCAGAAAGACTAGGCAAGTGGAAACCATAACCCACAGAGCAGAGCTGAGGACCAAGGCCATCATCAGAGGTAGCTGGTACCAAGATTCTACCCAAGGTGGTCGTTGCTGGCTGAGGATGCTAGCGTAATCTGCCTGGGGTCCGAGAGGCAGACACCGGGTTGGCATCAGCCAAAAGGAGCAGCTGCTGAGCAAGCAAAGCAAAGGAGGGAGATGCTGAGCAGCCCCCTCAGGATGCAGGGACACACACACCACATTCCCAAAGACCCTACTATTTCTGTTTTAAGTACCCTGTCCACAATAGATGAGTAGAGCCAGCATCTCCAGGAGTGAAGACCACTCATATCTTACTCCTGTGTCTGTAATCGAACCCCCATCTCACAGCCCACCCAGAGACCAGCACTCAGTTCATTTCAGAACGAATAGCCCACTCAGAAGATAGTGTGTGCTATGCAATTGCCAGGGCCAAGCACTCACCCGAATGGGCTCATCCGGGAATCCAGGTTTGCTGGGTCTGTCCTGTCGCCGGGACCTCAGGAGCTGTTTGGCTTGCTTTTCTGTCAGAATCGGGGAGGTTTCTGTAAAGAATCAGGAAAAGACTTGAGAGATTCCCAGGCCCGGGAGTCCACACTTCATCTCAGCACGCCAGAGAGGATTTGCAAATTCAATCTTGGTTAAAACACGAAGAGGAATCTGTCCCAAAGGATGGGGCATTTCTGAGGACTTGTTTCTACTATGGTTAACTCAGAGCAAATACTTCAGAATTTAAATCTACTTACTTCTTGCAATGGCCCATTCATTTATAGTGGACATTTATGTAATGTATAGAGGTTATTGTTTGTTTTTATTTGTTTTGAGACAAGGTCTCTTCACTGGCTGGCCTTGAACTCCAAGTCTAGTTGGGATGACCTTGAACTTCTGATCCTCCCGAGTGCTGGAATTACAGTTGTTTGCCGCCATGCCCTGTTAACACAGTCCTGGGACTAAACACAGGGCTTCTTCACACATGTTCAGCAAGCACTCTGCCAACTGAGCTGCAACTCCAGCCCTGAGTATGGTTTTTAAAAATTATATTCTTTCCCATCCTATTATCTGTGGCAATTAAGACTGTGTTAAATCCGGTTTTCACACATTCCACTCAGAAGATATGGTCACAGAATTGTCCGTGGCGGGCAGGGTAATCACATGCAAACATTAAAATACATTAGCATAATAAAAGTATACCAAGCTTCCATGATCGCATATGCTCTTTAAAAGGTGATGTCACTGGAGGCTCATCAGCATTTTTTGAAAATAGTACTCAAACACAACTTAAGACTTTTCAAAAAAAAGTAATCCACCTCCCTTTTAAAGAGTAGGAATTCTTGAAGCTCGCTCTTACAAGAAGAAAGAGTATCAGAATATCAACATACACGATATATGATCACGTCAGTGCAAAAACAGGCCATGTCCTTAGAGAGAGAGCCTACCTGAGGAGGCGACCAGCAGAGTGAAGACAAGGACCAACACAAACAGCTTCTCCATGGTGCCAGGCCCCGAGCCCTTGACTGAACTCTCTGGACCCGTCCTTCCTACTTGAAGGAGGCCCTGTCAGTCCCAATGCCCTGTAGACTCTCACTAACACGACTTGCCATGTGATGCTAAGCGTATCTGACTCTGAGTTTGTAATAATGACTGTTAAAATATCCCCCCCACCCCCCCGCCCCGAATTCCTGTGACTTTTCATCCTGAGACAGGAAATGATCCCTGTAATGTGACCTCCTGAATGTGGTTTTGAGAATATTCATTTCGTGTAAACAGGTCCATCGAGCACATTCTGTAACGTTTCTGAGTATTTCTCTAAAGCTTTGGCTTATAGTCTGTTTCACTGGGTAGCACTCATCTTTTTTTTTTTTTGACATCTGGTTATTTAGTGTGTTTGGATATGTGTGTACATGGGTGTTCACATGGCTCTGTGCAAGTCTGGAAGTCAGGAGCCAACTTGTGGGAGTCAGTTCAGTTCTCTCCTTTCACTGTGTAGGTCCTGGGGATTGAACTCCAGGTTATCAAAGGTTGTCAGGCTTGGCAGCAAGCGCCTTTACCCACATAACCATCTCACCAGCCAGAATTGTCTCATATTTGCATATTTGATTAATGGATATTGGGGAAATGTCTGTTCATCTCACACAGACACACAGACACACACACTGATAATTTCAGAGGTAGGTAAGCAAGGAGCATGATGAAGGGAATAAAGAGATTCTCCCCGTGGTTTTGGAGCCAGAAAGACCAGCCTTTAAATCTTGACTTCACCTCTCTCTCTCTCTCTCTCTCTCTCTCTCTCTCTCTCTCTCTCTCTCTC